>VYZQ01010153.1:1740-17657 GCA_013400655.1 Mystacornis crossleyi
ATATATAAGTAAAGACCTGTTATTCCTATTTCTGATATATTTGCCTGAAAGCCCCTCATTTTCAAAATTATAATAGTTCGGGAGGAAGGAGGTTACATTTTTTTTTCCATTCCGGGGTGGGAGGGGGACTCCTGCCTTCCTTAGCAGACACCTGTCCAAACCAGGACAACACACATGCCAGTAAATACATCCAGTTTTGTTCTCCTGTTTTGATGTAATAAAACAGTGAAAATTAGAAAATTTGGCAAAAGAAAAAAAATTGCAAGCCTTTCATTTACATAAATTGGAAAATGATCTGAATTAAACAGACATGGTTTTTCTTTATAGTTGCTAGCATTCTGCATGGCTTAAAACTTTCTGCTTGAAGTAGTTTATCATAAATAGACATTTCTGAAGGCCCCCCAAGGCAGACAACTGCACTTCTAGAGTATTAGACACAACTTTGTTTGAAAGCAGCCTAAATTTCTTTCATTTCAATGAGAGAAAAATTGTCAAGTAGCAAGTAACAGCAGCTTTGCCCTGATCATCTCTGATGGAGTCTGTCAGTAATATCCATTCTTAGTTCAAAGCAAACTAATTTTATTTTCCATTTTCTAAAGCAGAATATCCATTTCAGTTTCACTGCTTGCAGAGGTGATAAAATACGTAGCAAAGAAATGAGGTAGACTCTGTTTATCCATAGGCAATCTCAGAGTGGAGCAAAATCCCATTGTCAGTGTCTCTGCAGACACCTCTCTGCAACATGAACACAAATTGCAGTCTCCAAGGTTAAACGTTAGCAGATTTCCTCACCTACAATTCCATCTTGTCTGACCTGCTCATTCGGTGCTCCTGGCAGAGTGCAGGGACTAGATTTCAAGCCTTTATTTCATTAGTTACCACTGCAAGAAACGGATTTAAAGTTTTTAAACTGATCACAGGGGTACTTGAAGGCAGCTCGCAGTGAAAACCCTACTCTCACACCAGAATATAATGGAGGAGCTGCACTGATATCAGTGAAGCACTCAAGAAATTCATCATTGTAACATAGGTCAGGCAGTGGTCCCTGGGCCCTGGAAGATGTTGACCTATTCAGAAAAAGGTCAGTTTGCTGCAGAAGACAGTTTATAAGTGGGAAAGAGCCCAACAGATACTGATGCTGAAGGCTTTTGATCTGACCAGGAGCATTTTGCACGCACTTGAACTAAGAGGAACACAGGTATATTCTGAAGTACATTAAAGCTGATTTTGTGTGAGATTTTACAACTTCAGACACATATATTTTAAAGAATTTAATTTAGCTTTCTCTTCATTACCTTTGAGCAATAACTTTGTAAGTGTTTTAATGCTCCCCAACATCTGCATGTTCTTACCTCAGTCAGGGGTTACAGAGTTTCAGTGAATTTTGCAAGCTTGATTTGGGCTCTTAGCATTAACCTTGATTCTAAAAAAAACCCTAAAACACACAACATCCACCCAGAAAAAAATATTGAGATGAGAAACCAGGAAAACTATAATGCTTACTGACTCCTGTACACAAATCACTGTCCACCCAGAACTGTCCAAGGCCCTGAGCTCTGTTGCTCTCAGCCTTGCAGCAATTGCCTATGCAAAATAAGTCACTGAGATTTTTTCTGCTTCAGATAAACCATTGTGAAATTTGGATATATCTTCCACATTTTTATGAAGCTGAAGTGAGCAGGCTGACAGTATAACTCACACTATATTGATTCCATGCCAGTGCTCGTTAATGGAGAAGCTGATTCTCACTGAATGTATGACCTACTGATATCCCAAGGCAGTTTTTGTCTCAAGTACCTCCAAACACACTGAATTATTTAGAGTACAAAAACGTTACAAATGCTTGGTACATCTGCAACATCCATACCTGGGTGTGCAGGTGTAAATATCCATCAACACCTTTGTGAACGCACACACACTGAAATTTGGCTGAATGCATCACCACCACCATCACACTGCTTCAGTAAAACCTCAGCTCCTTCAGCCTCTCACCAAACATCACCTGCAGGTTCCCTAGGGCAAAATAATTTAATCTCTAATTTGTTTAACAGTAATGGATCTATAGTGACAAATCTGGTCATTGTCAATCTATTGCTCTAAAGTTGCAATTTACTGACCCTTTTTGTGTCATTAGCCACTGCTTTGGAAAGAGCATATGGTGCTATAGAGTATTTGTCTGTGGATAAACACTATTTTTCTGTAAACTATTCAAGTTTTCCTTAGATATTCAAACAAAGCTTTAAAAGCATCAGCCATGACATTTTGTATAAATATTTTCCAACTGCCCCATGGATTTTGGCACACATGTGTTCCAACATTAAGAAACGATAAGAGACTTAAGAACAGATATACTGGGAGAAGGTATCTTCTTAAATTCTTTATTCAATCAGCTGTGAAGCAGTATAATATCTTAAAAGGACGCATTTGGTAGCATGAAAGACAAGTGCAGTGAGGCTTGAGCTTACTAAATTCATTGTATTCTTCAACCTTAGAGCTGCAAATAGATTATTTTTTAACCTCTCAAGAGAATGGCAGGTATTCTGCAAGCAGCAGGCTTTGTGAAGCAATTTAAATTGCCTCTATTTGTTAGCTGGTTTAGTGACTGCTAAACTGGATGGGTTAAGTTTCTTATAGGCTTTTTGCTTTTTGATTTCACTCAGTAACTTCTAGGCTAATAGCTTGCATTGCCAAGCCCAACACAGACAATGAATCCACTACTCCGAATGGATTTGAAGACACAGTTTTGGGAGAGCCTGGGACTTCACTTTTGAAGCAGAGCTTGCAGGGTAGGTTAAAATGTGTCTGTGGTAAAATACAGACATAGCTTTTTCTCTGCAAACTGCAGACCTGCCAAACTACTTTGAAATTATTTGTGTAGTCTCTGGGAAATCACTGCAGTTATCTCACAACTCCATTCCAGGCTGTTATGACAAAAAAATGCCTTTTGCCTCTCTCTTGTGTTTTGTTGATCTCTTTGAACAAGGAGGGCTGCAAGGGTTATTCATTCAGCCTCATAGGTCTGTACTAATTGCATTTATTAAAAGGATTTCATTAACTTGGAAAACTGCATGAACCTGTTGAGCATTTCAATCTGGCAAGACCTTACTTTTCAAGATTTACTGAAATTTGCTGAAGTCCTAAATTTTGCCTGCATTTTTAATTGGCTGTATATCACTTATCTTCCTTTGAAACTTGCACCTAGTACACAGACAGATGGGTGCACTGACGCATATCAATCCAAAAGAAATCCAAAAATATGCCATAGCACATGGGCATCTCAGGCCATCCACACAGCTGAGTGTGCTTTGCCAGTCTGGGCAGAGAGTCTGGAATCCCCTTGGTTCTGCACAGAAAACTACACACATTTTCCTGCAGATAGAACACTTTACATGATATTTATCAACGAGAAAGCATCTTTCATCTAGCCTGCTGATGTGGCTCATTCCAATGCTGGGGCTTCTGCTGCCCAAAATGCTGCTGCCTCCATATGTTCATTGGCAACTGCCACGACAAACCCTCTGCTAGGAGGCGGCAGAAAGGGAGCACAGTCCCACGCTTCACACAGGAAGAGGAACAAACAAACTTTTCACTGCATAAAGAATGGAAGGATTGGTTGAAAAGGTCACCGTCTGACACTGCCAATCAATCTTTGCTCTGGTAATACAATGGGGTTTCTAAAGATACATAGCCTGGGACACAATCAGTGTTATACTGTGCTGTACATAGGTATTTAAAAAAAAAAGTATTACGAAGTCCTTGGCATTGCTTAGCCTTTGATTCTCCCTATAGCTTCTTTCTTCATTATATCAGAAAGGAATTACAAAGCATGTACTGAATGTATACATGTGTGCTTTAAGATTAACACACCTTTTAAACCAGTTGAATTGCACAGATTCATACACTCATACAGACACATTTTTTCCTCTGCAGTTAATACAAATGGAATCTGTGTGAGCCGGTCAGTGTGGTGTAAAAATGCAATTATTAACACAATATAATGTATTAACAGGAGGGCAAGGCTGTTTCTTTCCTTGTGGATGCCTGTTGCTGTGGGGTCCCAATAACCCTTCCCGGACACAGATATGCCCGTGGAAATAATCAGGGAAGCGATATTTAACAGATGTTCACGGATATTCTTTTATTGTTTCTCCCCCAGCCTCTTGGCATGGGGGCCGGAACAGGACTAACTGCCCTCCGGGAAACCTCGGGTATTCCCAGGCAGGGGAACGTGAAAAGGCCAATGAGGACAGGACTAGGTTACATGTGACCAGAGAGCAGGGAAAAACCCGTATGTCTCAACCATTCCAGGGGCCCTTCTTCCCAGGGGAAAGGGGGGTGAGCCCCAACAGATGTCTTCAGGAGATCAACCCCACCAGACACAGACAAAAGAGGAACGCTCTTCCCCATGAAAGCAGGTGTTCCTGATCAGCCAGACCTTTCTAGGTGAGAAGAGAAAGTTCAGTTCTTTGCTTTACTGAGACCCACCTTATACAACTGTTCCCTTTGTCTGGTTTTGGTTTGAACCCATCTTTTCAAAGTACTTCTAAAGCCATGGATATTTCAAGAGGCCTTTTTTCTGATGACCATGGGGGGGTGCACAGGCAAACAACTGCATTTGGATGTATCTATTTAAACACATCTCTCTTGACCCTGGAATTTGGAGTCCACCTCCCTCTGCATACTGGGACAAGCATGTTCTGTGCTTTGAATGTTTGTGTAAGAAAAATTAATTATGAAAATTAACTACTGAAACCCACAGCATCATCTCCATTCATTCTCCTGGGCTCTGCAACCAGCTCCGGGAGCAAAATGTCTGTAGTGTGGGCAGGGACTGATGGGAGAACAGGGCTGTAAACGTAATCCAAAACGTAATCCAAAAATGTTATGCATTTCTGTAACCAGATGGTTATTCAGCAGCTTAACACAGAAAGTGAAATCCTTTCTTATTATTGTTCACCACACAGAGACAGATAAAGATAACAGGTAGTGCCTTACTGAAAACTCAGTTATGAGCTCCTTCCCACACTGCACTTTTATGACTGTTTTCAGGTTCCTCTCTTCTCTTCAAAACAAAAGTGTTCTTAAAGTTTGATGTTTGAGCATACTATTTGTGTTTCAGTCTATTATTATACATGACCAAGGATTTAAAATGTGCATTTTTCTGACAGTAGGAATTGTGATAGGTTTTAGCATTCACATCTTACAGTCTAGCTTCAAGCTCTTCTCACACTTGATTTGTATCTCGTGTTTTAGTGGATAACAAAAAAACACTTTTCTATGAGCTATGAATTTTATGCAGATTCTTTTTCACACTGAACCCCATATTCAGAATCAAAATTGCATATAAACAGTACTTGCCAAGCAGTCAAATCAATACCCAAATAATAACTAAAATACTTTCACGAATATAGGATAAATTAATATAAAGTGCATTATGAATCCTTTGAAGCACAACAAAAGGAGCCACGGTTAAAATTTTAACGAGTTAGAATCATTAGTTAAACAAATCCTGACAGCCTAGCTTTGCACTTCCAGTCACACATGCTCAGAACAAAGGCTTGATATGTGAGGCAACTTTAATAGGTCCCTCTGCATATGACTAATTTTTCCTCAAACAGTCATTTTTTATTTCATATTTTACTCTGAATCCTGAAATGTCACATTTTATTAATCTGTGGCACTCGTGGATTGTTAAAAGAACAGACTAGCACTGGAGGAAGTGCTTCTCATCATTGCCATGCGTATGTGGGATGACAAAGAAATGTGCTAAAATTTGGAGGAGTAACAATTATTAAAGTAGAACATGCAAGAATAGAATATAACCTGTTTTCCTTTAAACCACATTCCAAACTGCACTTAGAGAAATGGCAACAGCAAGAATTGGTCCAGAAAAATCCTGTTTTGCATTTATTCCCTCATTAAAACACAAAATGGAGACAAACTCACTGGTCCTTGCACCAGCTGTGGCAGAGCTGAGTCCATCTCAACCAAGAACCAAAGATGATAAAATTGGGCATTGTTTTTGTTCCTTTTAGGTCATGTTCTGTGTTTGAGTGAAAACTCTCTATTCACAGAGTTAGCCAAAAGCAGAAACAATGCGTTTTGAATAAACTGAATCTCCCCTCACACAGCACTGACTGAGGTGACCTCTAAGACTAAAAATATCAATGCAGAATTCAACATAACTGTGTTGCATCTTAATGAAAGTATGGCACACACTTGGAACAGGAAGAGGGCTGAGAGAGGTGTTAAGGTTTCTGCAAACAGAAATCTGTTCTAAAGTCCATGCACATGAAATAAAATTCTCGTAATGATGCATTTTAGTGGCATATCCTTTCTCTTAATAACAAAGAGCAATTGTAAATAATTTCTATTAGCAAAAGCACGAAAGAGTGGAAATGAGCAGTAGGGGAAAAAATACAGAAATGTGAGGAGCTGAATATACAAAAACTCAATTCAAAATTGTGTAGAAGTTATTACCTCCAGTTCCAAAACATTTGCCTGAGGAACAGGCAGTACAAACACAGTTACACAGACTATCCCAAGGAGGAAATAAAAACAAACAAACTACTGAAATAATTATCACAGCTCAGCTGTTTACCAACCTGCTCCAACCAAACCAAAATATTATCACAAAAGTAAAATAAACACACTGCACTGGCAGAACCACTGGGTAATGGGGATTGCTACCTAAGGTTATAGAACAAAACTTAAGAGTTTGCATTCACTAGATGTAAATATATTTATATTTATATTTGATACCACAAATTAGAATATCAATAATTATCTCAGTTAACTGCCCACATCTGTACTGCAGCTTTCCTGTCTGTGCTTCACAGAATTATCTCTTCCTAAACCCCAGCTTTACTTAGTGAATTTTGAGGACCAGATTAAGTCTGAGGAGTAGCTGGCTCGAGTAAAACAGAAATCCTCTCACAGAATGCAAAGTTGCAGATGGACACTGAAAATGCCACTGAGAGCTTTCCTTGGAATTGATTTAAATTAGGAGTCTCTCCAGCTTTCCACTGGTTTCCTAATGAAGTGCTCTATGAATTGTGGCCCTAAATGTAGGTGTTTAGATAATTTCAAGACAGTATTGTAGCAGAAAAATGATGTAATTTTATAGAAGGTACTTTGTTATATGGTGACACATCTACCATAGAGCATAAATGGCATTTGACCCTAAGTCTACTATGTTTGCTTCCCTGATATTAATTTGGGCATCTGCCTGAGGAACTACAGACAGAGATTGAGAGGTACCAAAAAATAAGCAAATAGTGTTTGTCTCAGTACCATCACACAAGGATTAAACAATTTAGGCTTAAAAGATGAACACAGAATTTCATCAGCATGCCTATTTTGCTGGCTATCGCATCAGGCAAAAAAGAGTGAGTGCTACACAGATGTTGGTGTCAGATCTGAAAACCTGTTGCACCTTCCTCTGAAGAAGACTGAGAGGAAAAAAGTGGGGACTTTTAAGCCAATGTAAGACTTGATTTTTTTTTTCTGTCAAAAAACCTTACTGCAGTACTTGAAGTGTAGTCAAAACAGAGTAGTTTCCCACCTAGGTTTGCAGGGTGGAGTGTCTAAGGTTAAACTGAAGGTTGTGTAAAACAGGCAAACCCACAGCTGTTCTTGGCCTTGGCTGAATATTTGCAGAGCAATTTGGCACTTATTCAGCTACATCTGCATCCATGTCACACCCTGGAATGCCCCACTGCTTACCTGCAAGAGGTTCTGATCAGTGACATACTGTTTCAGATCTCCTTGCAAGGAGCATTGTGAGTAAAGCTGTGTTTCTCCCCCACACACATATGGTTACATAGACAGGAATTAAGAAAATATCTTTCTTACCTTTCTCTGCCTCTCCACACAGCAAGCAAGACTTCCTAGAGAGGAGGAGCAAAGAAAATAATTAGCCATCCCTAAATGAAAACACTGAATTCTGTCTTCACAGGCTGGATTATAAACAAGACGAGTCATCCCTCTATTTTGAAAAATTTTTACTGACAAGTTTTGCACAAATCAAACTGCAATTATGCTTAAACAACTCTTATAAATGGTCCATTAGCCCATCAATCTCATCTGGGAAGATGATTTCCCAGCCCCAAATCTGGCAAACAGCATAATGCTGAGACTGTGAGCAGAACATAAAAACCAGGCCTCTCAGAAATGAGATATTAAAGTACAAAGGCTGTTAAATTTATCAGCAGCAAATCCCTTGAGACCTATGACTTTTAAATTAGAATTGGAATTATATTTAGTTCAAATTGCATTTGGAACTAGCAGACACTTCAGTCTGGCCCACTTCATGTTTATTCCTCTGCCAGGCCTGAAGATCGGAGAATGACATTTCAACCAGTCTCTATTGATTGCATAGTAATCTTCTATTCATTAAGATATTTATTTTTTAATATAATTTTCTGTGAAAAGTTATATTTTGAATTAAAGTCCAATCCTCCTGCTTCCACCTTTGAGCATCGCTCTACTCCTTGCTCCTCATTTGATTTAGTTTCTTCTCTCATCACACTTCACCCACATCACCCCAAAAGCAATTTAACATGATCAAGTATCCAGATATGCCAAAGCCACATCCACAGTTGCCTCCCCCTTCTTCAACAAAATGTTCCCAGTATCATTTACTCACGCTGTTGTCCCCCCATGTTCTACCTGAAGGCTCAGTAATTTGCATTCCCTCTCCAGAGCTACTATACAATTTGTTTAGAATCCTCTATTTCATCTATTTATCTAAGTTCTTTTAGATTTCATTAGGTCAGGCATTGTTTTCACTCCTAAAGTCAGGTTGCTTTGATCATAGTAAAATTTCCACAGGAAAGCAATTCCTGCTTTCACTTACTGTTATATCTTGCCTTTAAAAACAACAAGAAGATAGATTGGGGCTTAAGATAAATGATGGAGTGGCTCATATTTATAAAAGCCAGTTTACTTAACACTAATAGTGAAGATATGTTGACAATTTAGGCAACAATTTATAAGAGTGGAATGAAATCACTATGATTTATTCTAGGGCTGTTCTGTGCCTATAATTCTGGAAGTTACAAGTAAGAAGTCTGTACCAGAGGAAAGGAAAATGCAACCTGGATATATCAGCATTTCCAGGACTAAAACATTCCCTGCAGATCTCCTGTTATCTAATAACAGTGCTCTGTTAGGGACTGAAAGAGCCCCACAGACACTGCCAAACATGTGTTGGCATAACTTCCCTACACAGGGCTCAGCAAGTCACCCCAATCTGAAATAATTCACTTTCTCAGAAGTGCTTGAAACATCAGCTCTGGTTGGAGTTTAAGGAACTCCATAGTACAGATTCTACATGTTTTAATCAAAACCTAATGTTTACCATCTTGCTCAGAATGAACCACTCTCCTGCCACCGCTTGATGAAAAATGTTTTCAAGTTGTTGTACCAGATGACTGAGAGTGATTACATTTACACCAGTTTCTTTATTCCATTTTCTCACTATAGGCATCTCTGTGCCATGCAGCTTCAAGAGGCAAACAGAAAAAAGCTTTGCAACATCTCTGACAAAGAATGTTTTTGGCAAACACACTGCAGTAACATGAAGTGTCAGGAAATCAAAGACTTCCTGAGCAGTTCAGCAAACATAGCTAAAGAAATCAAAAAAATTGAGTAGGAATCCTTTACAAGATGGGAAGACCCTTCTTTAAACACCTACAGTCTGAATAAAGTCACCTGCTTATACTGAATGCCCTTCCTGGTAAACATAAAAAGAAGAATAAGAAATAAAAGATGTGGAAGTTAAAAACCATTCTGTCTCATCTGTGATAATATTTCCATGTGTAATTAATATTTGAACATATAGAAGGTTGTTAAAAGGCTTAACTATTTTATATACACATTTAAGAAACAGAAACGCTCCTTCGCGACACAAGCAAAGGTGTAGTACGAAGAATTTAAATCAAATGAGTACCTTAATTGATTTCTCTAGGAAGATAAATCTATATGTTTTTAAATTCACATAATTATATGGATTTCCTAAACCATCACTAACTCCAGTATCTCTAAGAGACATCCATGACCTCTTTAAAACTTCTTTGATTCTGCCTCACATTAAGTGGCACCTGATCTGGTTTGGGTTAACTGGGATTAATTAGCACAACCTGGAGACACACCTGGAAAAACAATGAGTGCTGGCACCTGATATCTTTTAATGCTTTCTATTCTAAACCTGAAAATGAGTTACCACTACCCATCGACAAGCTGTGAATCCTGGCTATATGCTGAGTGTCAGCTACTCTTTTTCATTAAGTTACTAGACAAAAAAAATGAACAAAAGTCTCCTGACCTTGATCAGTCCTGACTTCTTCCTCCATACCACACCCTCCCTTTTATAAAGAGTTTCTTTTAGAAACCCCTCCTCACTGAAAAAATTAACCATTTGTAAGTTTTGGAGGCCCATTTTCACCTTTTATTCCCCAAGATGGTTACTTCCTGGGTGAGATGACACTTTTCTCAAAAAGCTTAGCATCCTTTAAGACCTTAGAAAATAAATTTGGTGTGTTGTTTTCAATTTATCTGCAGAATGCCAGGTTTTAGAAAGGCTAATTTTAGGAATGGGGAGTCTATCCAACCTCAATCCCTCGAGAGCTGAGAGTGTATCTCCAATGGACGTAACTTCAGGAAGCAAATTTGCATCATTCACTGCACTTTGATGTAGTTGTTGGAAGTTTTCCTGGAATTTCACTACTGTTCTTGAACCTCCAGTCACAGATTTTAACTTTAGGAGGACTGAAATATTTTTTCATATAGGCTGAGAAAACTATTTTTCTCTACTTTTCAATAAGTGAATCTGTATTTAAACTACAACATCTGAGGCAAGCTGACCCATTTAACAGCAACTTGAACAGCACAAAAGATTCAGGAAAACAAAGTTATTAAACTAAGGAAAAAACCTCTTTTAATTTTGAGCAATTACCAGGCAGTGATAGGAAAAACCTCCCAGTTTTTTATCTATTAAAGAATGTGCCAACTAAATATACCCCAAAAAACCCTCACCAGTATATTCAGGGAGAAGAGCTGCCACCATCTCATTTAGCAAGAGCAAGGGCACAGCTCCAGCTCTCTCTAATTACACGTCACTCAGCGAGCCCATGCACATCCCAACATGTTCCTGTGTGAGAGCAGTAAACACGGGCTGATGGAAGCTGCTAATTTAGAAATTAGGCACCAAAAACAGAATCTTAATCTGCCACTCCAGCGAGTCTGACAGCAGAAGGGATCCATTAATCTGACGTTTGCCAGAACAGCCAATCTGGTCTCGACCAGGTGTGTGCGACAGGCAGGTTATGGATGACGATCTCAATGCTCCACCATCCACCACGTACTTCTGCACTTTATTCTGCTTCAAATAGCTTCAGAAACAAAAATTTCTCTTCAATCTGATGCATTTAAGCTGAATATTTCTTCTCTTTTAGTGCAAATCTGCTTGCTGTCAGTCCCTTCCGTCAGTGGTAGATACTTTCATCACTAGTGATAGAAACAGCTTTGTATGGACTTTGTACAGCCCGAGCTCAGCAACAGAAAGAAAAAACAAAAATTGTCCCTTCACTGCCAATATTTAACACTGAAACAATTCTGTAGTTTTCTGCAGTGCAATAGTTTTGACAGGAGTGGGCTCCAGCCCATGGACAGGGCTGCACAAAGATTCACCTTCCTGCTGTGGCAGAGCCTTACTGGAGTAATCCCAGACAACAAATTCTGAGAATACCAGTAATGAGTGATCCTACAGCAGATGTGTTGGTTTAATTAAACATGTCTTTCTTTGGTGAGGTGATGCTGTATTTTAGTAACAGTGAATTCTTATTCCAAGGAAAAATAACCTGCATCCTCTTTGGGTAAAACTGAGAACACCCCCTACAGTAAGAAATCACTAACATTTAACTTTATCATTTTAGTTTAGTTACTATTAAACTAATTAATATTGAAGATGCTGATCAATAAAAGTAACAAGTTCTTCTGCTATTAATTAACATACAGGCATGTATAGTCCATGTATTAAAAAAATGTGTACATGTGTGTGCATAATTGCTATATATAAAAAATGGGGGGGTTAATATATAAAAATATTTAAGAATCTATGTAACAGTGAAGGGTATTTCAAAGTGATGATTCCATTATGTTATTTCTTGCTTTTCTGAGGAAGCATGAAGGACAGTGTTCTTCCTCACCTGGGGATGAATAACTCTCCTCTTACTCACCTGCAATTTCAATTGTTTCCCCTCTACAGCATGAAAACCTTGCACAGAAATAATTCTTTGTGATATCTGAGCGAGACAGCTTCCTGAGACACAGAAAACTGATTCACAAGAAGATGCATTCATACCAGACCTGTAATAATATCTTGTTTCTGCACACCCTGAGCCCCAAACCGTGGCTACTGCAGACACCCAAAGCAGGGGTGAAGCCCCTCAACTCCATCCCATCCTCTCTGCCCCTCCAGCACAGCCAAACAGGCTCATAAAAGTTAGAACAGGCTTAAACAGCAACCCAACACCACACACGGTGTTTCTCTTTCAATTCCTTTGCAAGTTTAGCCTAAATTCAATATGTTTCCACTGTAGGCTATGTTTACTGAAATAAAGCTACATTCAACTATGGGCAACCTGTCTTTGAACATATGCTGTAGGCAGCAATCTAGCAGAGAAATGGGCGACAAGCTGTGAGACTAAACTTTTATCATCGGCTCCATAAATCAAGATGAAAGCTATAGACTTCCTCCTGTGGACCTCATACAGCCTTGAGAAAGAAAGTTAAAATATTCAGATTGAAAGAACAAAATAATATAAAGAGAAAAGAAAACAAAGCGAAAATTAGTTGAAGCATTTGTCCAGTACTAAATAGACATCCAGGTCCCAAGAAAGCACATTTTTATATATTTTTTAAAGATATACTTGACATCAATTACTAATTAGTAAGATTAATGATGTCTGTGCTGTTCCTTTTTTCAGTCCCATTCATTTTGTTAGCACAGAATTCCCACTAATCCAACTGTACAACAAGTTGTCCCAGCACAGCTTTAGTGCAGCAAGTAAGAGAGTCTGCTTGGTAATTATCACCTGTCAGCTAATTAAGCAATTTAGAGCGTATCATATAGGCAGGTAGTAGCACCTGAAGCCCCTGAAATAATAAATCCATATAGATTCCCTTCAGTTTCCAACATATACTAGATATACATGCCATATATATATAAATATATGACATTGTCTTGCTTTGAAAGACAGGTGTCTGTTGAGGGAGGCAGGAGCCTCCCTTGAAATGGAAAATGCAACCCCCTTCCCTCCAAATTATTATAATTTTTGAAATTAAGGGGCTTTCAGACAAAAGATATGGGGAATAGGAATAACAGTTCTTTACTTATATATACATATATATATATATATAAAACAGAGCAATAATACAGCAACANAGCGAAGGATTTCAAAATTCCTCAATATCTGGTCAAAAGAGACTTTGCAATTCTGTACAGACCCCACCTGCAGAGCTGCCCCAGCCCTGGGCCCAGCACAGGAAGGACCTGGAGCTGCTGCAGAGAGCCCAGAGGAGGCACCAGCATGAGCAGAGGGATGGAGCAGCTCTGCTGGGAGCAAAGGCTGCGAGAGCTGGGATTGTTCAGCCTGGAGAGGAGAAGCTCTGGGGTGAGCTCAGTGTGGCCTTGCAGGGCCTGAAGGAGCTGCAGGAAAGATGGAGAGAGACAATTGACAAGGGCTGGAGGGACAGGACACAGGGAATGGCTTCCCAGTGCCAGAGGGCAGGGCTGGATGGGAGATTGGGCAGGAATTGTTCCCTGGGAGGGTGGGCAGGCCCTGGCACAGGGTGCCCAGAGCAGCTGTGGCTGCCCCTGGATTCCTGGCAGTGTCCAAGGCTGGGTTGGACAGTGGGGTTTGGAGCAACCTGGGCTAGTGGAAGGTGTCCCTGCCCATGGCAGAGGTTTGGAATGAGATGATCTTTAGGGTCCCTTCCAGTCCAAACCATTCTATAAATTTTTTCCTACCATTTAAGCTATGCCACCTTCCTGCGTGGCATTAGTTCTTTCATATCAGAAGGATAACAGACCTTACACCTTACAACCTTACACCGAGCACTAGCATCACTCTAGAAGCATGTAAAGGTATGGCTTACACTTCAAAATAAATAAATGCATAAATAAATAATTCATGCCCAGGACAGAGATGTCCTTTGAAATCCACAAGCAGAGCTCACCTCTAGTAACTTCTCTTGCCCTGTACGCTCCAATCCCATTTATCTCACCAGGGGATCTTCTCAAAGTGAGAGCTGCTTATTAGAGCTGACCTTCGATGTGCACATCTAAGAGGGAAATTTTGTCCTTCAAACAGAACTCTGATCAAGACATAAATTTAGACAAAAAGGCAACAGGAGTATGTGAACCACTCCTGTATTTGCACAAGCAAAGTGAGTAAGAAGACAAGCAGTGTGAGTGCTTTGACATGACCTATACATCTCTGCACAGGCAAAACTGGGCACGGAAATGTGAGAACCAGTCCTCTTGTACTGAAATCAAATACCAAATTATGAGGTTCATTACTCCAGAAGTAGAAAGAGAAGTTACTACAAAAATTTTGCCTTTATTTTTTATCTGCTAGTTGTCATGTCCTCTTCTACTCTCTCTCTCTAGTATTATAAGCGTTTCACCTTTTTATTTAATCCTCCTAGTCTTGGAAATAATGAACCACAAAAAGTCAACAGAAACTTTCATACTTACCTCATTGTCTTGTAAAGGCATTAAATAAAAAAGAGCTGCAATATCTTTCTGACTTCCATTCCTGCCAACACGGCTCTGACAGAACACACATTTCAGAGAGCTCCTGTATATTTCTTTGTTGAGTTTGAACTTTCTTATTCAGAGGTATTTAACATAACCAACTCAGACTAATAGTAAAGTGCTCAAGAGCTAAGTACAAAGTATAACAATATTAATATTTCTGCCCTTTCAGAGCATTCGCTAAGATTTTTTATCTCTGATATGACACCTGATACAGCCAGGACATGCCAAAACCATTCCTATTATATAAAAAGGCAAATTTTCCTTATTTCATTTAAAGACATTTTCCAAATTAAAATTAATATGCACGCACATTGTATCCTCTCTGACACAAATTTATCCAAGATGCTATTTAGGGAGGGTGTGTCTTTTTACCTACCTACAAATTCTTCTGTCAGCAGGTAAAAGAGATCTGTTGTCATATTCCAATTTTATCTTCTAACATTTGTCTCGTGGGAAACCATAAAAGAGACAGGTGACCCCCTACTTGGGGGTTTGGTTCGGGGCTTAGTAATTCTCTGAGACAAATCCTACTCAAGAAGCAACATTCTTGTTTCTTTTTTTGTTAGATTTAAATATTTGACACCATGTTCAGAGCTAAAGAAGGTCGATTTACCTGTCAAAAATTTTAGGAAAAAAGCAAGTGTATCTAAAACTCACTCCAGATATTTAATTTAAAACCTTTGTATTGACATAAAATAGCCAGATGTCTTGCTAATCCTGATGTGCCAGAGCATGGTGTGTTGCTGAGGTGAAGAATGCAGAGATCCCAGGTGCTGGGCATCTGTGGGAATGAGGATATGCAGAACCAGAATACTTAACACTCCAGCATTTACAGGCAGAGAACGTTAAACTTCAATCTTCAAACAGTGGGACTCTAAACACTGGGAATCCAGGAGAGGATGCTCTGTTCCACAGCCCTGTGCCATTGCACACCATGCTACTGCTGGTGCTGTCACACGGGGACTGTGACCATGGGAGCAGTTTCACAGGTTTGGAGATCAAGTTGATGCCAAAGATATTCATTTGGATACAGAACTAGCAAATGACATGTAAGTCAGAATGGAAAGATGAGCAAAATTTGTTTACAGTTTGA
>VYZQ01010167.1:0-19209 GCA_013400655.1 Mystacornis crossleyi
ATTTAATTTTTAAAAAATTAATTCTATTCACAAATGTTCAGCTGAAAAAGAAAGGGCAGTTGTGGGGGAGGATTATAATTATATTGGTGCCATTGTGCAAGGGACTATAAAGGAGTAGTCAGCTGCAGCTGAAGGGAACTCCTTGGATTCCTGTGCTAGTTGAAAAGCCAGGCGGAGTGTAGTGTTCCCTGGCAGAAATGCAGCGCCTGCAGTGGAGCTGGGAAATCAGCCTCTGGGGGCAAACAGCTCCATTCCCACAGTGTTTCAGTGGGCAGGATGAACCTCGGAGACTCTTCTAAACTTGAATAAATCTGCAGAATTTTTTTTTTAATTGTGGTGTTTCCATATGAAGTATTAAAATTCATAGGAAATGGGACATAGTAGTTAAGGACAGGCCATGATTTAGAAGGGTTTGCTCCCTAGAGCCATTTAGGAATCCATAAGGGATTGGGTGGCTAGAGCAGTTCCTGATAAGAATTGGATAATTTAAATAAATTTTTATTGCTAACAAAAAAACCTTCTAATTTTCTTTCAGTAATTTCTAGGAATAATATACCTGTAGCACTTTTTACCACTTGAAAGTAAACACAAGATTCATTGACTTTGGCAAAAGACTGTGGAGACTAGATATTTTAAACTAAATGGATTTTGTTTTGCTAAGATGGTGTTTTTTGTCGAAATTATAATTTTCTAGAAAATTTCTGTCTATTGCTATGCCATTATTGATTGCTGGAAATGAGAGAGTATTCAAAATACCGCTAAAAAGGTACATTCCAAAGGCTTAATCCATATGAAATAAGGAGTTCTGGTCCACACACACATTTTTTCATATTTTTTGTATTGTAAAAACGGCTTAATATATATGATTTTTGTTAATAATTGCTTGAAACTTTAAGTGTAAAAATTCTCACAGCACTTTTTTTTCCTCCCAGTCACAGGTGAACCATCATTCATCTAATAATGAAACTTACCAAGAAAGGTTGGCACGATTAGAAGGTGATAAGGAGTCACTCATTCTGCAGGTATGTCTAAAAGAGAGAAGAAAATTCACTGTATAGTTGTTACTCAGTGCATAAAAACTGAAGTGGCAGAGTAGTTTCTGTTAAACAAATGTTAGCAGGTCACCAAATGTAACTGATATTTAACCAGGAATTAATTTATTATCTGTATAATCCCCCTAAATGATTTCATGATGGGGTAGCCTGGTAGAGGAGACGGGTGTAACACCAGTAAAAGGCAGGGGGATGACAAAGGGATTGAAAATAATTCTGTCCTAGGACACTGCAGTGATGTTGGTTCTCTAGGTTTGCTGGATTGTGCCAATTTTCTAGGTTCTTTGTGCCACCATTTTTAATGAACCTGAAGACTGGCAGGTAGATAGAAGCGGTATTTTTCCTGTTTATATTCTGTACCAAGATTGTTTACATCATCAAAAAGCTTAAAGGGGAGGGAAACAGGGACAGAGAAAATCTGACAGTAAAATGCACGCCTAAGTTCTTCCAGGTTTCCTGTTTCTCAGTTTACCCAGTTTTTTCAAACAGATCCTGTGTCCCATGTAAGTTTCCCTCCTGGAGAAAACATATGTTGCACAACTTACAAAAAATACTTCTTTCTGTGTATTTTTGCTAGTACTAAACTGTACATTCCATGCTTTTTAAAAACCAAAGCTGGAGATTATTTAAATGGTCTTTGCATATCCTTTCCCCTCATGCTTTCAAACGCGTATTACAAGCACATATATTTACATCAAACAAAACTGAAGTGTGTTGGGTGGGTGTTCTCCCTGCTTCCAGTCACAAGTTTCTATAAACATGTCTTATCCTGTATGTTCGGCTCACACTTGTGTTCATTTACTGAGCAGCACCCTCACTGCTGTTGTTAAACAAACAATAAATGTTTTGAGACACAAGCTTTGGCTTGGTTGGATTTTTTGTTTGTTTTTTTTTTTTTTTTGATTACTGTTCATAAACTAAATTGCTATTACCAAATTTAGAAAAAACTCCCACCTGACAAAAAACCCAAAATTCTGGTTGGAATTTAAGTGTGAGCTACAAATTCCCTTTACGACTGATATTTATTAGAATGTCTCTTATTAATCAAGTGGCTGTTAAAGCTAAAATCTTGGTTCTGTTAGTAATAGCAAACAACTTTTCACCCTGCTCATTCACATCTTGCACACATGAGCAGCTCCTGAGTGGAGACAATCAGGAGGCGAATTCCAGCTGTTCCCTCCAGAGCTGAGGATGGAACTGAGGGTCCACCTGTGGCTTTGCCTGTGAGGGTCTCCTTTGTTCCTCCCAGATCTGTGCACTCCTGTGATCTGTGCGCAGCAGCTTTTGGGGATCTAACAGCACCAGTGCTAAGTCCTGCCGGCTGTCCCAGGCTGCTGCTTGGGATGTGCTTTTCCTGTCTTTGTCCTGCAGATTTTTAGTAACTACTTCTTCATCCACACTAACAGGTACCAAGGAATGCAGTCAGCCAAATGCACAAAAAACAGGGTTTATGACATGTTTTGGAGACCTATTCCTTTTCTTAAAAGGAATAGAGTAAAATCAGAATTAGAAAATGTCTCCTGCATTTTACTCTCCTCACTTCCACCTCCCATCAAACCCAAAGGCTTAGTCAATATTTATGCATTTTCCTTTCCCACTGCACAGCATTGCTGTACAACTGGGAAAACCCCAGGCAAATAAGATAGACAAAAACCTCAGTCTGGAAGATGAACATCAACAACATCAACAACAACAAAGGTGCCAAGGTGGAGCTGGGTTTAGGACCTGGTTTACACCAGTTCTTCTGTCCAGGCTGTCGAATATGAGGAGCAGGCAAGCCCCATGCTGAGGTCACATGGCCTGAGGGACTCTGCTGGTACAAACCTGGCTGCTTAGGCTGGAAGGATGAGAAGGGAACGGGAACAGAGCACCTCTATTCCATGGCTCATGCTGAATTGTGCCAATGACCGGCCCGTAGCTGTAATCTGGAGGGAATATGAGGCTGGGAGCACTCCAGTCTTGCCTCAGGCTTTTTAAACCTTTCTAACACTCGATTTTTAGCTAAGTGTTCCATATACCTCACTTTTACAGGAAATGTATTACCTACAGGCTGGGTCTTGCTGGTGTTGCGCTCCCAAAGCAAAATGGAATTGCCAGAGTAGCACAAACTGGGATTATGTTCTGGGTGCAGCCTACAGATTCCTTGAAGAGTCTGGCAGATGTGATCCTGGACAGAGGGGAAAATATGAGCCCAAGTGGCTAATGTGCCTCTCAGCCCAGCTGCTGGAACACCCAACACATGCTTCTAAAGCTGCTAAACTTTTACTGAATTCCTTTGCAGGTCACGCTTAGCATAGAGAGTTTTCCTTCCAGGTTGCAGTGGTATTTAAACCTAACCTGATGCTTTAAGTAAAGCTGGTTTTCTTTCTCTGGAACCTGCATCATGCTGAAGGAGAGGATTCGGTTTGTTTCTTCTTGTCTCCTGACCTCACATGGGTTTTTTTGTGTGTCATCCCTCATTTAATGGGAACAAAACAAAGCAGACAAGCAACAGAGTTCCTCGCAGGGAGTTCTCCTCCTGCCCCAGCTTGGATGTGTCCCTCTGCCATCTGCCTCCACCCACTCCTTCCTATCACCTTTCGTTCTGAGTTCAGCTGTACTCTAAGCTACAACCAGCTACTTTAATGGGGAAAAAAATTTTTTTTTCTTTTATTTTTCTTTTTCTTTCTTTTTCATGTGATTCTTTCCCAGGCATGCTTGTCATTATGTTTGCAGGGAAACAAATACAGATCACTGAGTCTTTCCCTCTGCAGCTTCCTTGAACTCAATTCTTCACTGGGTTTTAACATGCTGCAGAGTGGATATATCTTAAAAGTTTCACTTTCACATACTGTACATTTTTTTTTAATTAATGAAGGTGTTGCAGGGTTGGATGTGAGAATATATGTAAGTTTTTGTTAATGCATTGCCTTCAAAAAGGAGTTTAAACACCTTATTCTCCTTTGTTTGTTTAACACTTTTTTAGAATAATCAAGTCTTTTATATAAATAAATAGTCAAAATGAATATACTGAGTGTACGTGCTTCCTAACATAAGAGTTATCACTGGGGTTTTTCCGTGTCTTTCTAATGTTACCTCGGGTGCAGTTTTTTCTGCTTTGCAAGGTTTGGGTTCAACCGCTGGGCTTTCTTTATTGCACACTCTCTGCTCTGTACCACCATTCCTGCAGTTCTTTTCCAGGATTGTTTCTTTTCCTGGGATTCATTGTCTGTATCTCCCTGCTTTTGCTTTCATGTTTTGGCTTGCCGAAGCCTGGGAATTTTTGTTGGAATAGAACTTCACCACTGCTAAAACTTGCCTTTTACTCCTTTTACTCATTGCATTCTTTATAACTTCAGAACTCTTTACTGATAGGTAAGCAGGGTTTTTGTTCTTGTAAGAAGTAAAGTAATCAGTTGGGTTTGGAATGAACAGTTTTCCTACTTATCTGTTTTAGGGAGCGAAATGCCAACAGAACCTGAAATGGCAAAGCCTGCTCCAAAACCACATAAAATATTTCCACTACCCCCTTGTTCTGTTTGCTCCTTTCCAATTTTCCAGACTTTTGCATGAAGGCACAAGGCTACCTAGAGGTAGCATTCCATCTCTTCTTGAAATGCCCTTTCTTTTTTATATCAAAACAAAACAGTTGCAGGGGAGGGGAGATGAGAGGGCGGGGTTGGAGCAAAATAGAGGTAAGACTGCAAAACTGTCTGTCTTGGAGCAGGTTGGTGCAGTGCACGAGAATATTAAAGCATTGAGGGCTTTAAAAGAGAACTTCTTGTCAAAACGTGCATTTGGATGTTATATGTATAAGGTAATTGAAACTTATTTACAGTCAGTTCAGTAGCACTGTGCTTCTCCTCTCGAATTACAGGTGAGTGTTCTCACAGACCAGGTGGAGGCTCAAGGAGAGAAAATCCGGGACTTAGAAATCTGTCTTGAGGGGCATCAGTTGAAGCTGAATGCTACAGAAGAAATGCTCCAACAGGTAAAAATTTGGATTGCAGAGCTTCCTGCACAACTTTCTCCAGCGGAGGAGTGAACACACATGGTCAGCCTGTCTGCATGTGTGACTGCCTTTGGCAACAAGATAAAAAAGGGAGGAAAAAATGCCTCTTTTATTGTTCTCCTCCTGCTTTGCACTTTTTTTTCCCCCCTCAATAAATGTTTCTTTGTTTTCCTGTTGCAGAAAAGCTTTACTGGCTGGTTGCACAATGCTGTACGTGGCATGTAAAATGAAACTATTGTGTCTTGCTTGAACTGTGCTTATTTGGATATGGCTGAGTAACTGGTTAGACAGGTTAAATGTATCTAATATATGTAGGAGTTATAGAATTAAGAAGTTTTATTTAAATGTCTTCTGTTTTCCTATGGCTTTGAAGTTGAACAAGTAGCAAATTGAATTGAATTACTGTATCAAGTTCTGTTCTATAACCATTTTCGCTTAACTTTGGAGCTTTCCCCTTATTTTTATATGAGAAAATTTGTATATAAAGACATTTTTTCTTCATTTCAATCAACAGTTTCAGGATATGTGATTTAATTTTTGCTCTTTGATGTTCCATGTTGAGGGAGCAGAGCAAATGATAAATTAGATACCTTACATTTCATGTTACTGCAGAACTTTCAGGTCTGTTGATGCCAAAGGTTTCTCCCTGTGCAACTTTCTGTTGTTACAGATGGAGATCATCCACTGTTCATGCAGTACATAGATACAAAAAATAGATTTGAAACTGTAAATAAGCCTCAAAAATCTATGCCAGGAATTTGCAGTATAGATACTGTTCTCGATGAGCTTAGTTCTTCTCCCCGCACAAAAATTCTGTGTTGTAAATTTGCTATTTTAGTCCATGTGAGATATACAAGCCTTTCTGTGGACTGATTGTAGCTTTAAATTATGATAAGAATCCTTGTACATATGCATGTAAACAGCAACAGTTTCTGTAAGATAATATTGTATCCTAAACATTTTAAGTTAAATTCTCAAAAGTTCTTGAAAAAAACCTTCCATCTTCACACAGCCCAAAATGCTTCCAGCTGGGAAAGGTTTTATTCTGAGGGGACGTCTTTAAAAATGCTAACAGTGAGTGCGTGTAGTGTTCCAGTGAGATCTGAAGTGAAATTCAAAGAACAGTGATTATTTAGCTATGAAAATCTGTTTTCACACTCCAGGAAGGCATTCACAACAGAGTGCAGAAGCTTCCTGTTCCAGACTAAAGCTAGATGGCTGTTCTGTGACTTCTGCTAAAACTGTTTATTGTTTCTCTGGCTTAAAATTTTTTTCCCAGAAAGTCTTCTGGGGGAACTGTGAACTTAAAGCCTGATTTTCCAGAACACTGAGGCATCTGAAAATAGAATATAATGTTGCATGAACATTGCTATTTCAGTGAAAATGTTTGCATCTACTTGTCTGGCGTAAGGCACGTGCACGAGCTGCTTACAAAGCTGATCCTAAAGTGATAAGCTACAAAAGGCTGTACCAAAGCTAAAGAAGTCAGAGCACCTCCAGATATGTCTAATATAAACCTTAAATCTAAATTTTGAGATAACTTTGAGCAGCTGTAGTCGTTGTTTCTCCCAGTAGGCTGTGGGATATGGGAAACCCAAGTTAGGTCTCTCAGCCTCTCAGCAGTCAGAGTAGTGGGACATTTATTGTCTGTCTCAGCAGAGGATCTTATTTAATATAACTTGTTTTGAAGGTTCTCTTCTCAATTCATCTTGTTGAAAAGATTGTCATCTGTGGGGGACAAGTTGAGATTTGAGGAGAAGAGAATGACCTGATCATGTGCTGATTATGACTTTCATGTAAGATATGTGGCCAGGGGACTTTTCTGCAGATAATTTGGCAAAAGTAGAGTGAGTGTGTGGCCTCAGGGGCTTAATAGATGGGTCAGTCAGGTTTGGGGGTTACTGGGGTTCAGATCCTCTCAGCCAGCAGCTGCTGGTGTCCTGCTTTTCAGAATGACTTTTGTTACCCTCTTGGGGTGGGGGTTGTAGTGTAAATTCAGGTTTATTTCATGGTTCTGCTTCCTTATTTACAATATATTGAACTCCACTAATTTTTGCCTTTCTGAACTTAAGTGCTTCCTCTAAGTGGAAAATGGAACAATAAAGATAAAGCCCTGTCTTTTTAATTTCAAGAAGTATAAGAAGAGTGACTCATAATTAATTCTGTGCAAAAAAATGCTTCAATTAAAAAAATCGTACACTTTAAGATAACTTAATGATGTTATCTGGTAGTTTCACAGCAGAAAGGGTATCTAATGCTACCCTGCAAAGTAGTTTTTGCTGAATCTTTGCTAGCAGAGACTTGTCCTCTTTGGTAGGGTGGGGTTACTGGCAAAAAATCCTTCTGGCTTATGATTTATGCACAGTTGTTTTGAACCCTGCTACAAAGTGATCATGGAACCACTTCTGAAACAGCAACTGAAATAAAACTTATACAAATAACATAGAGCGGCTGTTCAGCATTTTGGGTGGGCATCTTAAATACGGAGTAGCAGCAACAGAGGGGAAGGCCTCATTCTCCTTTCATCCTTCTCCCTCTTCCTGACCATGCTGCTTCTGCAACTGATTTGAGACTGTCATGCTCAGCAGACCTTCTCCTCAAGGACTGGGAGAGAACTAACCTGGGGTTTAGAAGGAAGGGGCTGTTTTTGTGACAGCTGAGTCAAAAGAGCTCATGGGAAAGGTCAAGGTGTGGCATAAGAGCAATGGAGAGATGTGCTTTGACCTCACTGTTTATGGAACCACAGCCAAGGAAAATACAGCTCAGCAGCGTTTGAGGAATGAGAGGATCCAGTGTGAGAGACGCAGAGATGCCCTGGTGTGCACAGTTCCAGATAACGTGATGCTTACGGTGTCAAACCCAACATTCTGCTTTTGTAAGGACACTTTTTCCAGCACAGACTGTAATGAAGAAAAGCATTTTTCCACCTTGAAGGCGTCTGCAATTTTTTTTTTTTCAAAATAAACCAAAGCAGGTCTTTTCAAAACTTACGAAAGTCAATGGCAAAACTTTAAATCAGTCCTGAAGTATAATTCAGGTTTGGGCCAAGAAATAAGGTCATCCTTCACAGTAAATGGTAACATAAAATTTTCAGGAACATGACTGAGATCAAGACACAAGTTTAACCTCATGGGATTACCTTCCAGTGGGGTCTCTGTCTTGCTACTGAGTGTGTAAAGGATATGGAAAAGCTGGCCTGTGTGAACACCTACCTGCTTTTACTCTTAGCACGTTGCAATGGGTATGTCTTGAAGTAAAATTAAAAATCCTCCTGGAATTATCCTAGGAAAAATAATTTGTGTTGTGACAGTCCATTTCCAGTATATCAACTGCTTTAAAATGGGAAGTTACAGCCAATTTTAGTGAGCAATGATGTGTCTGTGTGTCTTGTTCTAAGTTTGTGGCATTAGTAAGCACATTCTTCCAGTCAAATTTAAGAAAGAAGTATTTTTTTTTTTGAGAGGAGAGACAGGCTTGGGGGAACCTCCTATCAATGTGCTGTAGAACTGGAAAGCAGGAGTAATTTTTGCTCTGTAAAGTTGCCTAAACTGTCCCATAACAGAGAGTACCAGCCATGCCTAACACAAACACATCAGTGCTATGGAATCTGTGCTGTCAGGCTTGACAGCTGTGCCATGTCCATCTGAAAAGTGAACTTCCTGCACATACAGATTTCACCTCCGCGGTGCTTTTGCATGCATTTTTTGGTAATTATCATGAGTAACCCTAGCTAGTTACCTCTTTGCTATTCCAGACCTGCATTTTATTTATTTAACAGATAGCAATTTCCATTGAAGCTCTCTGGCATAAAGGACAGCCGTTTGTTTTGCCAAGGAAAATGCTGGTTTGGGTGGCAGCGTTTTTCCTGTACCTGACCTGAACCAAATCCTAGGCATGGTCCGACCGTGTCTTTGTGCCTTCCAAATAATTTCTGACACAGTCCTGGGGACTCTTGTTGGATGGCTGTGTTGTGTGAACATGATCGTGTCTTCAATCAAGTAAATGCTCTTGAAAAGTACAAAGGACTTGGCTTTAGGATTCTTTGTGTCTTAAAAAAATACCCATAAAACCTGAAATGTTTGGGTGTAAACAGGAGTGGGTTTCTGTTCTCCTGTCAGTTTTATGGCCCACTGCTGCCTGGGTGCAAGGGCCCGGGGAAGTTGCGCCAGGCAGTGCCTGTGTGCGGCACAGTGGCGAACTTTTTAAAACACTGGATTAAAAGAGTGCAGGGAGGAGCTGTATCACAGTAGGAACTTGAATCCAACAACGTTCAGTGTGTACCTGCTCTGGTTTTGCAGTTGTCTCATGCACAGGGGAGCCAGAATCCTGTCTTGGTTGCGGGGTATAAATCTGATGTGTATCTGTTTGCTTCTCAGGAACTTTGCTGGCTGGCAAAGGCCATTCCTTCAACTTTCAGTTGCCTGAGTTATCTGATCTTAGATGAATTTCAGCACTTGTTTATAGCATGCAGGAGCTTCTTGCCAGCAGCTGGCTTAGTGTTTCAGATTTTGAAGTATGCTCTGTGCTGCTCTGGTTGAGCTGTAGGGTTTTCAGAGCGTGCTCTCAAGCTGTGCAGCTTTATCTCTCAGGTGAGCATTCCACTGTTTTGCTATTTTGCAGCTAACGTGGGCAGAAATCTGCTCCTCAGGCAGATCCAAGGGCTGGTCAAGTTGGCAGTGCTGTGGGAAGCTCTGTCCTTTCCCTGGGTCAACCATATAATGGGCAAATGATGAATTGGAGAGCTGTAATTCCCTGCCTGCTACTGCCTTGCACCATTTCATGGTGATTACACACGTACATTGCTCTCAGCTGTGTTTTCAGCTAAGCAAATATCTTATTTCTGCCACAGCTGACACACAGCACTTGAGAAGTGCAGTCCTCATTAGGGGCGGTTCTGGCTGCATTTTGCTTCCCAGGTAGGTAGTGCGGGCTGTCCGTCTGTTTGTCTCTCTCAAGGCTTTTAATAAGGGTGAAAAGTAAGGAGTTTTTCAAATGTTCTATTTGGTATGGTGCACAAGTGCAAAATGGGATCTTTGGGGTTTTGTTTTTTTTTTTCCGTTCCTCACTTGACTAAAATCTTACTTATGGTTTCTCAATCAGTGTATGGCATGATTGTTTGTTCTGTTTTGTGGAGAGCGAAATATCCTGGAATTTTCTGTGCTTGCAGCTGGGAGCCTAAAAAATTGTCCAGAAATTTTCAAGCTATTTTTTTGTCATCTTACATTTTATATAGTGTTTTATAAGAATTATGTATTTCCAAGACAGCTACATGTGAAAGTGACATATGCAGTATGTGCTTCAGTTTCATTGGGAATATTGGAAAAGTTGATTAAGTATTTCAGAAATATACAGTGTGAGTTTTAAGAAGTGTGTTGTGTTTGGAAATAGTTTGCTGTTCTTTGATCTATCTGGCACACGTATATCATAGCTTCTGCATGCCTCCTTAAATTTTTAAAGTTAAAGGCTGAGTTTAAAAAGAGAACTTTAGGAAGTTAAATTATACTTACATAGTATAATGTACATTACATTTTAAAATTAAAAGCAAGTATCTTGTTTCTAAAGAAGATTCCATAGGATATGTTCTATATCTGTTCTATTTTTCAGCTAAGATTCTCCTAAAGCTGCTGCAGCCTAAATTACCATTTTGCCTGTCTTATATTATCTTTTTTTTGCTTTCAAACCAATAACATAAATTCGTATTTTCTTTTCTTAAAATTGCATATTTATTCTGGCTGAATTCAAGTTGCATCATACCATTGAAATACACTATAATTTCTCTGTAACAAAATGGTTCACATTCTTAATGAGCTGTTCACTGTGAGTATCTGCTTGAAGATGAAAATAATTGCTTCCAGATGTTCCCGTTTCAAGAGGAGGCATTTACTTTAAACGGCACTTGCTTTCAAAGCAGAAGTTAGGTTCTCTGGCTGCAAGAGGAATTGTCAGCTGTTTTAAATCAGTGGAGCTCCACTGAAAACAAACTAGGGATAGTTAGCTGTTTTGTCTATTTTAAGTCACGAGGTTTATGCCAGTTTACTCTAGCTGAGAATCTCATTCCCCAGCTTCAGAGCAAATTGTAAAATTTTGTTTGAGTGGATTAAAATAAAAAAAAAAAAAAACCAAGAGCTGCCCTCATGCTCACTTAGACCAGGTAGTGCCTCTGTGTTAACACGGAGCTCCCGAACTTGGAATGAGAGGAGTGAGTGTGGATTGCTCTCCACTGCATAACTAAGGCTAATTTAGGGGTCTATAGGAAAAATAAGGAGTAATGCCAGATGGTGTGCTCAAAGGATAGATCTTTTGTTTAAAATCCCTAGAGGGGTGCTGTGGCTCCTTGCCTTATTAAGAAATCTTCCTCCCATATCATGGAACACCATGGCAGTGTCCAAAAAAAATTCTAAATGTTGTTTTAGTTCAAGAGTGAATAGAGTCTGTCCATGAGGCCAGAGTTGCCTCATCCTGCTTGTCTTTCTGATGTTCCGTGGCCTTGTTTCATATCAAAGTTCTCATTTTTAACCATGTCTTGACCTGCAGCAGTCTGATGTCTTTACAGCTGTACAGAGCCTGTTCCAGTCTGGACTGGAATGTGCTTCTAAAACAGCTGCAAATTAGTGTTTTTCTGGAAGCCAGAGGAGTTATTTGTAATTATAATTGTAATTTGTAATCACCTGTGTAGAAAGCAGCTCCTCCTGGGATTTCATTAGGTGACTGCCTCTTAGAGTTTCTCAGTAAAAAAGTCAGTGCAATATCCTTTCCTGATTAGCGCTTGATGTATTTCATTCGGAAAAGAAAAAAGCCAAAACCGTGAACTTACATTTCTCTTTATTTTCCCATCCATACACAAATATCATTGCCAATGTCAGCAGGAATGAGCATGGCATTGGGAATTGTGGGTGGCTTAGATAATTGGTGTTGCAATACAGATGCAAGTTTAGTACTATTTTTAATTTGTGCAATATTCCCCACCAGACTAAAATAACTTACATATAGAGCAGATTTTGAAATAAACTTTAACTCTGTGATCTTTGAAATAACCTTTGTGGCTTCTGTGGCTCCAAGCCGTGGTCTACAATGTACTGTAGAGTTTGGGGCAGAGGAAGAGATGAGGAAAGGGTGATGGACGTGGTGACTTCTGATCCCTCAGTAACATCAGTGTAGACCCAGATTAATTATGGCAACTTCAGTTAAATCACTGCCATGTAATGCAAAGCACAATCTGCTGTGATCCCTCAGTGTGTTTCATATGATCAACACACTAATGGGATTTATGAATTACCACAAAAAATTTTGACCATTTGGAAATCTACATTCTTCTGTTAAAAATCGATTATGCCCTTGGAAAGCTAAGTATCAATTTTTCAGTAGGGCCTAAACTCCTGACTGGGCTTTTTTCTTTTTGAAAATGGAGGTGACAGAGGCATTTGATGTATGTAATATGCTCTCTTAAATTTTGGATGATTTCTTGCCTTGGCTTTCCTGAAGAATGAAAGATTCAGTGAAGGTGTGAATATTGACGGTTCTCCAAACACAGCGACACGACTCCATCTGAAGCCTGCAAGGTCTTCTCTGCAATCTGGGAAACAAACTCGGGGCACACAAGCAAGAATCATGACCAGTTGTTTCTCATTTACGGTGTTTCTTAGTTTAGACCTTGCCTTCTGGGCTCCAGTTAGGACATTTCATTCACTGCGGTTCCCTCCACACTGTGCAGCCTTCAGAAGCTCCCAGGTACTACCTGGTGTAAGCTACTATTAGTGTGACTGCAGAGGTGTTGCTTGCCTCTGGCACTCAATTTTGGTTAAGGTGCTCATTCTGTAAGACGTCCTATATTGAATAGCACGTGACAAGAAGGTCTACAATGTAATCCTAAAACATAGCTTTGCCTGATGAGTGCTTAGGACGACGCCAACTCTTTTGTAATGTGCCGTTGTGTAGGTTTGGGTTTGTTCAGCCTCAGTGTTGCTCTCGATTTCATGTCTAGCCCAGGGATTAACTTTGCCACACATTTGCTTGAAATAAGGAGTGGGACACGGTGATTTGGTGATTAAGATGGAACATTTAGGTGAAAATAACTGCAGCACTTGGGAAACACACAGTTCAAACTGAGGGTTTAACATGGGCCTGCCAATAAAACACCTAGCAGTCCGTCAGAGCTCACATAAATAACTGGGGGAAATATTCTGCTTTGCTTTCAGGAGCTGCTAAGTCGCACATCGCTCGAGACTCAGAAATTAGATCTGATGGCTGAAGTTTCAGACCTGAAGATTAAGCTGGTTGGTATGGAAAAGGAGCAGAGTGAATACGAAGAGAAGCACAACAAAGCTGAGGTGAGTTTTTTTTCATTAGCTTGTTTTAGTTTTTTTCCATCAGGTGTCTATGGTGTGTTGTCACACACCTGAGCTTTTGGGCTGAAATCAGCACGGAATAGGATTTTCTGTGCCTACAGTGCAGCCCATACCATGGATCCTATGAATTCAGTGAGGAGTATGATTACGCGTTTTTGGGATGCGGTTTCTTTTCCTCTCCCTCATTATACTTCAGAGGTTGCTGTTTGGCTTTAATCAAGGCAGAGTCCCTCCCAGAGGCATTTGTTACAGTGGGTGTTCACTTAACCCTTTCCTTTCCCCAGGAGCTGGACTGACGTGGCTGTGCCAGGCCCACTGGAGCTCTTCCCTCATTTTTGTGGCAGAAAAGACCGTCAGCTCAGTAGGATCAGGGGTGCCACAAGCACTGAGATTGGGGATTTTAATGTATTTGTGCCACCTCATTTGGAGGGCATTTGCCTTAAATGAGCCCTTTCCCTCATGGCTACATAATAAATAATGCAAAAATATGTCATGGGCTGGAGGCAATTCCAGCCCTTACTCCTCTTCAGATGTGGAGAGTTTCGGCCATCAAAGGAGCTTTGGGTTTTGCTGTATTGGTTAAGAAAGAGAATATGAAACAGGGAATTCATCTGAGCAACATCCATACCATGGTGGTGAGCAGCAGGTGGGAGCTGGGAAGGAAAGCGGTCCTGGAAGAGAGAAATTCGTATAAATTGCCATATTTTGCCCTACTCAGAGGTCCTGTAAGGGGTCCAGCTCGCAGGAGAGGATTACCTGGAAAGGAAGGATTACTGGGTCTGAGATTTATACACTGCTGACTGAAAAAACCCCCCAAACTTTGTTCCATATTGGCTTAGGGGAATTTGAAATCCAGGCAGCATTAGGAACTGTTTGCTCTCTATAACTCTGCTAGTGGAATATGTGATAACTATGCATCAGTACTTTGCCTGCAGTGACGTAGTTCATTTGGGGTGTGTTTGCTTTCAACTCGTTTATTCTCTGAAGTTTTCTTTAGAGATTCAAAGATAACCTAAAGAGAGCAATTTCTGGCAGAGCTTGCAAGCCAGAGAGGCACCAGCTGCTGTTTTTACCACCTGTGGCCCTCCTCGTGCTCTTTCAGACAAAATTGTCAGTGCCTTGTGTACAGGAGGCCCGAGCACTCTCAAACTACCTGAAAGTCTGAGCAGGTCTGAGCAGCACCTAACAGCTGCAGATGGCAGCCTGCTCCCAGTGCTTCCCGTGACCTGTGGAATATGGGGATGAGGATTCCTAAATTATTGCAGGGCACGCACAGCCAGGCTGGCTCCTGGAAAGCAGCAAAGATTTGGGGTGCGTTTTTATTGCCAGGACTTCAGAGTGCCCGGGAGGTCTGGTCCTGTGAGCTGTGAAATTCTGCTGCTGCCGCAGTGCGGTGTGTGCCCCCTTGGATGGAAAAGTTGAGCTTTAATGGCCTGGATGCCTCTGTGGTATTGCTCAGTGATAGGACACGTTCCTGCCGAGATGGAAAAGGATTCTAATCTGATGGAAAAGTTGAGAATGGTTGTGTTAAGTATGTGCTGAATTATTAACTACTCTGAGATGTGATTAGGTTTCTGGCATGTTGAAAGTCGCAAACCTGTGCGTACAAAGCAAGGAAAATGGGTGTTGCAAGGAAAGCTGTGGAAAATAAACAGTGTTTTTGGTTTGCTTGAGCTATTTATGTAATTATTTCAGATTCTACCGAATCAACATTAATCTAATTTATCAGGACGAACAGGAGTTGCTTTCAATCAAATTGGATGCTTAGTTGAATTCTAATGCTTTCACCCTATTTCTGCTCCTTTTCCTGTAAATTATAGTAATTTTTCAATACAGGTATCATTTCAAACATCAGAATGAAATTTATTAATTAATTTTCTTTAAACTATTAGACTACAGCTGCTTAAATTTGGTAATGTTTTGAGTGTTTTCCTGAACTCTTTGCCTCCACTACCCAACTACATCTTTCTAATGAAGAAACTACTTTGACAAACGCAGTCTACCTGTAGTTTGCTCTTGGTTTTGGCATCCAGTAGTTAAACCATTTTAAACAGCTTGTTAATGATACTTCATGGCTGACCCCGCTATTTTTAAATATAATAATGGGGTTTAAAAAGTTTAAAATTAAATGTGGCGTTGCAAGATCATTCAGCTCAACCATGTTTGCTCTGTATTCTAATTTTGTGTCTGCCTATTTCACAGCAGCTGTTTCCAGTCACTTAGAATTTATCTATAGAATTATTTTTCTGGTTGGGCAGGGAGGAAAGAAAGCAAATTAAGATATCCTTCTAAATATGAGAGAGTTTTAATATGTGAGATTGGTTTCACTTTATCTTGTGCAGCTGTCATTTAGGCTTGGTTTTAGTTAGCAGCAAAGAGTTTATCAAGCATCTCTAACCTCCTCTCAAAGATATTGATTTCACACTGAATGCCACTTGTCTCTGGCTCTTCAAAAGCACATACTAAATATAAAGTGCTATTTATTTATATATGTTACACAGGGGCCAGGAGAATAGCTGCTTTCAAATGGACTGTCTCACTCCTGGCTTTGTCATTTTAATTCCTTTCCTGTGGAATAATGTACAACTTTTGACACAGTAATGCTATGAAGGTTTCTGGGGCCTCACCTGAAGGGGTTGTGTAGCTTTTCTCTTACCTGAGAAGCCTCAGAAATTTTGAAAATGTGTTTTTCTTAATGTAGCAAGGTAGGAGCAAGCAGCATTATCCAAAGATTTATGGCTGCCTGATATCTGCTCTACCTGAACATGGACAAAAGAGACTTCCCGTCCCTCTGAGGAGACTGCAGCAGTAATTGTGCATTCCAGCTTGCCTAACAGCCCTTCTTCTGTCCTGCTTCTTCCTTTTGTGGCATGGGATAAGTCTGTGGGTTTGGCTATAAACTTTTGGAAGTATTTTGTGGCTTTTGTAACTTCTGAATTAAATATCTAGTGCAAAGAAAGCTACTTGTAGTTCCAAAGAAACCTGAGCCAGTGAGCCACTGACTCCCACTGGGGAGTCTGGTGTGTTGTCTCATCTGAATTAAGGTATTATAGGTAGTGTTAATAAATGTTCATGCTGTGAAAGAACCTCAAAAAGGCCTGTTCTACCTTGAAACTAGAAACGCTTGTGAAGGCACAAGCTGGAATTCCAGTGCCATGAGGGTTTCTGCCATTTCTGTGCTGTCAAGTTGGCCCTGTGGGGAGTCTGTGGATGCAGAGTTTCTTTGCTTTTGTAATAAGGCAAAAGAGAGAACTGCAAGGTGGCAGCAGAAGTGTTTCTGGACTCCTCCATGTCACCACAGCTGGAGCAGCTGCCAGTTTGTGCTCAGAAATCTGTGTGTCCTGTTGGAGCAGCCCTTCTCCAGAACCCTGCGTGGGTGAGCAGCGCTCCTGCCAAAGAGGAGCACCAGACCAAGCCTTGGGGCTTCAAAGAAAGTGAGGGAGGTGGATGTGTGTCCTGACAGTTCCAACCCCCAGCTGGGACTGCTCTGTGAGGTACCTGATTGTGGACAGGATGGCAAAGAAGAAACCTAAGTCCCATTTACGTCCCTTAAAGGTTTGTTGGATGAAAGAGGATGAGCATCAGACACGTGATTGAGCATAGTGTGTATAAAGTAAAACACGTGTAATGGCTTTTCTGAGTTTCTTCTTAAGAACAGTGAGCTAGAAAATACTCAAATGTGTGAAACTTTTGTATGATTTAGGTGAATCCTTGTGAATGTTTAAAGTTGACTCTGGATGCTGTTACTGTCCTGTCCTTGCAGTAGCTGTTCCCTAGCTCTAAGACTCTTGATTTACTGCAGAGGTGAGGTTACAGGAGGATTGTTGGCAACTCTAATGAAGAAAATAATAATAATAAAAAAGATTTGCCATGTCATCTGTTGTTCTGTCCACTGAAATCTTTTTCCCTCCTCTGGAAGATGGATTAAGCTCATCAAGTTTATTCCACTTGAGAAGATTGAGAAACCACAAAACTTAGGTTATTAATGTACATGAAAGCTAAGAAAAAGGCACTCCAAACCTGTGATACCTGAAAAAATACCCAGTGCTATTTGCTAAAAGTCAGGGAAATTAGGTGAAATGTTATATAGATTTTCATTCTTGACTTTGATTTGCTTTCTGAGCTGGATTTTTTGTGTGTGCATACCACTGATACACAAATCCAAGAAGCTGGCCAGCAAACTGGTACCCTTTGAAATAATTGCTTTTTCTTCTGTGTTATCCTCCGGATTTCTCCTGCATCTGTTGCTTAACTCCTCCTCCATGTCAAGATCCTGCCCAGATAGCAAGAGATGTAATGGAGTTATTTTTCTGCCCTGTGCTAGACCTCGAAGTAGAATTACTTTGCTATTAAATTCTGTGTGTTAATTGTGAAGGAGTAGGCTATGTCCCCAGCTGAGCTCTTTGCAGTTTCCTCCTCCTGGATGATTTGGAAGTGCAAATGAATGTAATCAAGTTCCATTTCAGCAGAAGTCTGCCTCTGAGCCAGCATATTAAAATATGTTCCAAATTTTCCTTCACATGACTGTAGAACTTTCCAAAAACAGTTTCTGATCTTAACTTCAGAGTCAGAATCATTAATTAGTCCGGAATGTCGATTCTGTTCCATATAAACTGTGGCTTTGTGCAATATTCCAGTTTATACTCATTTGCATCTACTTTATCAGAAAGGAAACACATAAAGTCTTTTTTTAGTTTGCCTTTGATGTGCTTTGTGTAGTTCTTAGTGCTGCAACTGTAGAAATATGTTCTTTGCATCATTTTTTTCCTCACCTGTATTTCTTTTTTGTCTTGTTTTTCCCTTTCCTCCCATGTTTTCAGTCAGTAGTGAACCTGATCAGTGACCTGCAGGAGCAGATGTGTAGACTGCAGCTGGAAATTAATAGTAGAATCCAAGAAAGAAAGTCTCAAGATAGGAAGTCAGACTTGACCCCTAATGGTCCTCAATCTGGTGCAAGATCAGTAGAGACTCTGGGCCAGAAGAATTGTTCTCGGTGTGATGTACGAGAAGTACCCCTGGGCAGAAGCCTCTGTATTGCCTCTTCTCTCTCTTGCAGAAATTAAATTCCACTAACCAGAGCTACCTTGGGAATGTTTTGGCATTAATCTTTGTGGCTTTCATTAGCAAAGGGGGAGAGTGCCATAAAAATGACCAGAAAAAAATCCCACACCAGACACTCAGCCCCAGTTGTTGGGACAAATTTGGTCACCATTGATGGCTGTCTGCTAAAGCACAAAAAACCCTACCACCCCTTTCAGCTTTTTCACAGTTTCCATGTCACTTGTAAGTCTGTAGTGCTGGTGTGGTGTGGGTTTTTTGGATTTTGGGGTTGAGATTTGTCTGATGTGCAGCATGCTGGCATGGTTTGGCAGTTTGCTACTTTTCTTCCTGACGATGCCACCCCAGCTCTGCTTGATGGTGTGGCCTAACCATTCCTCTGAATGCAGATTCTTGATTCCTGGATATCTTAAAATCTTAATGCAGATATAAAATAATTTCAGCTAAGACTCTCTTGACATGTACCTTTTCTTATTCTAATGATAATATCAAAGTGAATGCAAAGAACCGTAATAAAAATAATCTGGTTGTCCTTTTAAAACAGCAAATCCAACACGGTTTTGTTTATTCCCTGACATTAATGGGTACCAGAATTTACATAACAGATCATGGTTGTATTTGCTCAAAAATATGTCACATGGCAAAACAAAAGCTACTTTGCATAAATGGCTTAATTTCTCTGAAGGTGGACTGATATTAGTATACCTAGAAAAAAACATTTTAATACTTGCTTTTAAATCAGATTGTTTTAGTTGCCCCATCT
>VYZQ01010183.1:0-14263 GCA_013400655.1 Mystacornis crossleyi
TTTTTTTTAATCATCACCAAAAAATATCACAAAATGCAAAAATTCCTGACTAAAAGAAGGATCAGACCGACGTGGGGGGAATTCCATCCTTCCGTGCCCATCCAAATAAATGCACATTCCCTGTTCGGAGCAGGGATTCCATCAGCTCCAAACACCCAACGAGATCATTCCCAACCCCACCGATACCACAAAACACCCGAGTGACCACGTCAGCGAGTAATTAACTAAGTAATCAATCAATTAATTATAAGGGAAAGTTACTCCCGTAGCACAAATCAGTTTGGGAGCTCTGGTTTCAGGAATAAAGTATTTATCCAGAGATCTGAAGGAACAGAGCCCCCATTGTTTGCAGGAGGTTCTGTTATCCTTAATTAACTTTGCTGAGCGTGGGCAGCACCCAAAGGAGCAAAGCCCAGCTCCCAGTTGGAGCCTGGCACTGGGAACGTTGGGGACCAGTGTCCTGCCGGGTCTGGTTTCCAGCAGGAGCAGGATAATCCCACAAAAAAAGCAAATTTTTCCTTCTCTTTTTTTGGATAAAAATTATTAAAAGAGATTTTTTTCTTCCCCCCACTGAAATTTTTGTGTAGCACCCTGGTTCCGCTCCCACATAGAGTGGGGTGGGTGTAAGGCATCAGCGCTTCCAGAAATTCCAGCAATATTTTAGGGAAAGACCCATTAATTGATGAACTAAATCGGAAATCACTGCGGAAAATGTGGAAAACTCCGCTGTGGCTCTCATTTTGTAGCTTAAGAGGATCCCCAGGATTTCGTTATCCAGGACTGCCAGCAAAGAGCCCAAGGTTCTCCCACATCCTGGATCTCCTCGAATCCTCGGGACAGCCTGGGGAGTTTTACCCACAGAGAGGAACGGGAACATGGTGGAACTTGGGAATGGGAACACGGTGGGCTTGGGAATCGACTCCTTTTGGACAGGGGAAGAGTGGAATCTGCAGAAAATCCTTGTTTCTTCAACAATTGCACCACTGAGGGATCCCACACTGGGGTGTCCTCCCGAATCCTGTGGTTTTCCCAGCCCGGCCTTCCCCTTTGGAGTGCTGCACGCCTGATTCCACACGTCCATGCCCTGCTGGAATAAATGCTGGGAATTCTCTGTTTTGAAATGCAAATGCTTTGATTTGACGGGAATGACAACCCCCGTGTAAACAGGGAAAGGGAAAAAAGGCAAATTAACAGAATTTCTGGGATATAAACACGTCTGTGAGAGCTGAGGCCCTACATGGGGCCTCCTGTCGAGGCCATCCGTGGAGGTTTTGTTAAATGTTAAATATTTAGGAGTTGGATGTCATGTCCAAGGTGGTTCCAGCCTCTGTCTGGAGCGAGTTAGGATATAAAGGGAAGTTTCATTCAGGCTGGGGGGATAAATCACCCTCTGAAGAGGCTTTTTTAGCTCTCAAGTGACCAAAGAAGATCCCTGGATGATCAGCTTAGACCCAAATCCAACTTTTCATTGGGAAGTTAAAGGTTGAGGAGTGTTGCCCTGAATTCCAGGCAGAAATTGCCTGGAATTTCCTTGGGAGAACATTCATCAGGATATGCGTCACACCAGCATTTTGCCTTCCCTACTTCAGCAAAAATTCCTCGTGGGCCTTGGGGGTGACGCAGCTCCTCCGTGCCACCAAGAAGGTGCTTTTTGCAGTAGGGAATAATTTCAAATTACGGTCTCTGCTATAATTTCAAGCTAAAATATCTGCAATAATTTCAAATTGAACTATCTGCAACAATTTCAAATCAAGGGGCTCAGCAGATCCGAAGGAACAACGAGGGTCTATTTCCCTTTCTGGGAAAATGCTACAGAGAAAAAGATTTGATAAATGTCATCATTATTTTTTTTTTCCTGTGATGGAAGAGAAGCCTTAATTCCTCAAATATGCCAAGACGATATTTGCAGCGAGCAGTGCTCGAAGTTTCCTAGGAAACATGAATATTACCTTGCTGAGGAATGAGAAATTCCGAGGAGCAGTTTGTTCTGAGATGGAGAGGCTGTGTCCTTTACCTGATGATTCCAGACCCCGAGCAAAGAGGAAAACTGAAGCAGAGGAATGCTGGGATTAGGTGCAGGGAAAAGTGGGAGCTGCTCTGGTGGAAAATCTGGATGGGACTGGGAAAATGGTGTCATATGGATCAAGATTTTTCTTTAAAGGCCTTTCCTCTCCAGGGAGGGGGTGGAATGGCACTGTGTCTAAATTGAGTGACTGACGGTGCAAAAACCTCTTGAAAAATCAGCTTTTCTACCCCCAAAAATTCCTAATCAGGAGATGGAGTGCCCGGGAAGGAATAGTGGGAAATACAACATCCCATGGAGGGAGCGAAGCAGGAAATTCCCTCCTCCTGCCTCTCCTTGGAACTGATTGGGGTTTGTGCACCTGCAACTTGTCCAGGACACATTTGGATTTCTCAGAGCTGGCTCAGGCCCCGTTTCCACGAGAGTTTCCTGGATGTTCCCAGGTTTTAAAGATCCCTGGAGTGCCTGTCCTTGTCAGGGTGTGTTTGATCCCGTGTTTGACTGTCAGCACCGGTGCCTTTTCACACTTCCAGCAGGAAAATCCAGCCCTGATCCGTGACCACTGCGCTCTTCTGAGAGCTGTGAAAATTCCTTTACATGGACACGAGCAAAAGCCTGGAAAAAGCAGCTGCCAGTGGTTCAATTGGCTCAGCCTTTTGTTCTCTGCTGAGTCAGACAAAAAGCTTGGGAATCTGCCGTGGTGCAGCTCTCCTTATCTGTGGAGTTGGAATCCGTGGGATTGAGGGAGCATGGCTTTAATCCACTGTGCTGGGAATGACCTCAGGGCTGGGAGATTGCACTGGGACACAGAAATTCTTCACTGGGGGGGTTTCCTCTGGACATTGGGGGATTAAACCTGATGGATTCGAAGGACCGGCCTCAGAATTCACTTTGTTTGTAGGGACAGGACGTTTAATACCATCCATGGCACCCACAGCTCCCGTTTTATCCAGTCCTGAACCTTTTCCTTGTGCAGGGAATGGATTCCCCCACATTTTTTTTTTTTTTTTGTTCTTGCACCAATCTGTGCAGAGATTCCAGAGCTGGCCGTTCCGATCTGCATCTCCCAGCTGATCACTTACGATGAACCAGCAAAGCTTTGCTCTGATAATCTTTCCCCTAAAAAGACAAATTTTTGAAATTCCTTCCTTTTTTAGCTTTCTCCGAGAGGGGTGAGGGATGATGTAGCTCAAATGATACTCCGGTGACATAACAAAGAACAGTAAAGGTCAGAGCAGATTAATTTGCTCCAGGATCAGCTGGAGAATATTAAACCTCTTAACTGTAATCCTTTGATAACCAGTTCTGTAATGTAATCATCAGCGTACATCCAATAACACACGTGGTAATTACTTTGGAATTCTATTTCTCATTTTTAATCACAAGACATATTTTAAAGGATGCCCTGGCCGTCTCCACCAGTTTGAACAGCTCGTTTCCAACGAAACAAAAAAAATTATTTTTATGAGGTGGCCGGGGGGAAAAGTCAGCCTGGAAAATATCCTTGTGAAGGAAGCATCTGTCACAAGTCAGAACATTATTGCTGCTCCCTGGGGAGAGCCAGCCTGGGCACAAACAGCAGGGAAACGCTCGGGTCCGAGCTCTGGGGGGCAAACACCTCCATTTAACGGGACTGACAGCTCCCGTGTAAACAGGGAAAGGAAGAAAAGGCAAATTGACAGAATTTCTGGGTTATAAATATGTTTCTGTGAGAGCCGAGGCCCTACATGTGGCCTCCTGTCGAGGACATCCATGAAGGTTTTGTTTAATATTAACCATCCAAGAGTTAGGTGTTGTGTCCAAGGTGGCTCCAGACTCTTTCTGGAGGGAATTAGGAGCAAAAGGGATGTTTTGTTCAGGCTGGGGGGATAAATCACCCTCTGAAGAGGCTTTTTTAGCTCTCAAGTGACCAAAGAATGTCCCTGGATGATCCAAACCCAAGCTCCAGCAGGGAAGGTAAAGGCTGAGGAGCATTGCCCTGAGTCCTGCAGCCTGGGGAGGGTGTTACGGAGCTGGGTCTGAGCAACTCACCCCTCTCAATGCTGAATCCCTGGAAAATCCAAGTGTGGAGGGAAGGACGAGGGGGTTTTGTGCACAGAGGATTTAATATTCATGGGGAGGGGGCAGTTTTTACACGAGATTCATAGGAGCTTTTTCTGACAAAACCAATGTCCCAAAACAGCCACCTCACGCCAGCTCCCACTGCCCCTTCCTGCTCCAGCAAAACCCCCTCTCCCCAACCCCTTGGAGAGGCAGAACTTGGTGCCATCTGTGCAGAAGTTCATCAAATACCTCAGAGCTCATCTGTGACCCACACATTTCTGTCACCGCTCCGGAAACAAACAACCACCCTCTGCAAACGAGCATTTGTGGGTGTGCTGCACAGCCTGAGCCTGCTCACGGCTTCCAGAGAGGGGAAAAACAACCCAGGGCTGAAAAATTAGGGAAAAATACATCCATGGAGCGATCAGGACTTCTCTCTGAGCCGAAACATGGTTATGCGGAAATAGTGACTTCTCCAAAGTGCTGAGATGGTTTGAAGTTTGTTCACTCCCTCGAGGAGCAAATGGCAATTTCCAGGTGTGAATTTAAGGGGTCGCGGTGTAGCAGTTGGTGAGGTCGTACCAAACAGAGGGGTCAGTGCCTCCCTCCTCCTTCCCTAAGAGAAGAATCCAAGCTGGGCTGAGCCCGGGTGGCTTGGGCGCGGTCGTGGCAGGAAGGGCAAATTTGGTTTCCCTTAAAGTCCTTAAAAGTCTCGGGAAAACCACAATCCCATGGGGACTCTGAGCAAGGGAATTTACACACGGATTCATTTCCAAATGCTCTGTAAAATCTGGATGTACCCAATCACGACAAGCTCTTTTTGGTAATTCCAGTGCCATCATTTCACCGAATAATTTCGGATCTCCAAACTCACTCCTTGCTTTCAGCGCCCTTTCCAAATTTCCTGGTTGGAGATGGAGGTGGATGAAGGAGTTCAGCCACTGCTGGGTTGAGGTGTGATGTCCCTCCAGAGGAGAGCAATCCCTGAAAATCCTTCAGATGAGTGTTTGGAGACAATCCAGCAGCACTGTCTGGCCTCCTCCTTCTGGATGGGTGCAGCATTTTGGGAAGGAGATACTTTGGGAAACCAGGGCTCATCTCCTTCACCCACCAACCTTTCTCTCAGGTGAGCTGCCTGAAGTGCATTTCCCTCTGAAAGAACTGAGTCAGGGTGCAAACAAGTCTGGGAGGTCTCCCCAAACCAATTTGCAGTTTATAGTTTAACTTTCAGGCCCTTCTTCCTTCAACAAACACCATGTCCCAAACAAAATGCCTCCATCAACACCAAAATCACTTGGACAAGCCCACGGACAAGCAGCGTGTACACTTTCCACTGGTAGCTGACTCCAGGTTCCCATTGTCCTCAGCAAACAAGAAAGGAGAAAGGAAAGCTGACCCAAGGTGAATGCCTGCTCGGGGTAGAGCTGTAACACAATAGGACTGATGAATCTTTAATTGCAGTTGCTTTGCCATAAATGCTTAATGAAAACACCATGTCCAAGTGGCTGTTGGAGGGGATTGGTGACCAGGCAGGTTACGGGGCTGTAAATAACCTCCCTGGGCAGAAATCACAAAGGATCCACATCAATTCCCCTTGCAGCTGCTCCCAAACAGGGATGCCAGGGTGGCAGGGGGTGTGATGAGTGTGTCATGTGTGTGATGTGTGTCTTATTTGTGTGATGTGTGTGATGAGTNTGCTGGGGTCTCGTATCAACACCCCCAGCGCTGCTGGGATCTCTCCTCAGCATCCCAAACGTCTCAGGGGACTTTTCTCAGCATCCAGAGCCTTACTGGGATCTCTCATCAGCATCCCCAGCCCCATGGGAGACCCTCCTGAGCATCCCCAGCGCCGCAGGGGACCCTTGTCACCCTCCTCAGCCCTGTGGGGGTCTCTCATCATCACCCCCAGCCCCATGGGAGACCCTCAGGAGTATTGCCAGTCTGATGGTGGTCTCTCATGAACACCCGCAGCTCCATGGGAGCCTCTCATCAGCACCCCCAGTCCTGTGGGGGTTTCTTGTCAGCACCCTCAGCCCCACTGGGGTCTCTTATCAGCACCCCCAGCCCCCGGGGGTCTCCCACCAGCACCCCCAGCCCCTGGGGGACCCTTGTCACCACCCCCAGCCGCACTGGGATCTCCCATCAGCACCCCCAGCCGCTGTTCCCTCACTGCCAAGCGCTGCTGCGCTGCCCCAGGTCCCTCCAGCCTCGCCCTGCGCTGAGCAGGCACTGGAAACTCTGGAATCTCGCCCTTTGCAGCAAAGGCTTTTATGTTCAGCTCGTTCCCTCTCTTACCGAGCTTCCCCACGGCCGGGAGAAGGGAGAGGGAGAAGGGAGAGGGAGAAGGAGAGGAGGGAGGGGAGGTGACCCCGCCGGGTGCAGACTGTCCCTTCGGCCCGGCACTGACTCCTGGGTGCGGAACAATTAAAACCAGGCTTCCCATAACGATTTGTTTCTTTTCCGTGGAAGAAGGGAAGGGAAGGCAGCAGCAGAGAGGCTCAGGGCTGCTCTCACCCGTGTGGCTTCCTGAAGCTTTTACTCTGCACCATTTACCCTGCATAAATCAATTGCCAGAATATCGGTGCCCTGCTTCCTTGTTTACTCGGGAAGATTATGTCCCATTAGCAGATTTGTCTTGTAATTGAACTGAAGTGTAAAATGCCAATGTCCTGACAGCCCCAGTGGTGGGGATTAGCTGCTGCAGACGTTCCTGTCCCCTTTTGAAACATTTTGATTGAGCATAATTAATCCAAGTGAACTGATAGGATGATGGATGCTCCCAACCCTGCTGGTTTGTAGAGGGAAGCACGGCTGCACACGAATATCATAACAAGATAAAGAGGTAGTGACAGGCAACAGCTTCTGTTTTTCCAGGGCTTATTTCTCCTTCCTCTGACTAATTCTCAGAGGCAAAGCACAAATTTCACTGAGTGCCCAATTTCAGGTGGATGTACTGGCGTCAATTTGTTTTCAGAGCGCCCTGAAAGCGCGTGTGGAACTTTGATCCTCTGCCCAAGGGCTGGTTTGGGGTTTGGGGTCAGGCTCTGCTCACTCCCGGCACCGTGTGGGCTGAGGGCGGTCAGTACTGACCCCGACACAAGCGGGTTTGAGTCACAGATATTTTAACAGGGCTTTTTTTACTCTCCAAGGCTCTGCCAGGGTCACAGAACATCAGCGAATGGGCAGAAAAACGCTTCCAAAAAAGCAGGGCACGTTTATACATTGCATTAACCCAGCAGCAAAAGGGGGTTTGGTTTTGCCCCAGAAATTCCTGAATTCTTAATTTCTATTCAGAGCTTCTGTCCCAGACTGGATTCTTGAGTCTGCAAGAGGCTGAAGAGTTCTCTGAGAGGGGAGATAGGGGAAGATAAGCCCTGGCCGTTCTCAGGTAGCAGAGTTGGGGTGATTTGCACTGCAGTCCCACAAAGAGTCAGAGCTGAGGTGGAATTGCCATTTCAGGGCTGTCTGGCAGCCGCAGGACAAACCCAGGTTCCTGCCCAACCTGGCCTTTGCCACGGCTGTTTACTCACTACTTTTATAAAGCCTCCCACCACATCTGCTCCAAGGCTCGGGGCCAGGGCCGCGACTGAGGGCTGCAGGGTTTGTTATTGCTGGGTAATGGAAAAGGAGACATTGGGCTGGCAGGTGCCAAGAGACGGGGTAAAAACACCACAAATGTGTGGCTTTGCACTTGGCCTGAGCTATTTTGATGCCTTCATTGTTTCCTTTTGCTGCTTTTAACCCTTTTCTATAAAGAAAGGGGTTTTAGGATGCAAGGACAAAAAGATGCTTTGCAGTTCTCCGGGGCTCAGCCTTTGAGTTCAGTTCACAGAGGCCGCATTGTTCTTGTTTACCAGAAATATTTGAGTTTCTAGTCCCCGACCAAAATTAAGTTAAAATCTTGTAAAAAACAGTATTATTGTGGTTAGCTCCTCTCCCAGATCCTGGAATCAGAGAAGCAGAAACAATATAAAAAAGGGGGGGAGAAAAAAAAAATCAGATGAGCTGTGTTGCTGCATGCCTTTATTTTCAGTTCCTCTGGAGAGAACATCATTTACTGTCTCACGTGTGAAAACAACACCCACGGCTTGACTCAGCTCCTGCAAACTCCCGCACACCGCACACCTGGAGCCAGAAACCAGGAGGCAAAACGACACAATCCCCGAGGAGAGGGGAGAGTCGGATCAGGCTGGGTGTGCAAGAGCAGCGCCGCACCCCTGGGCTGGAAGGTCAGCGAGCGCGGCCCTGGGGACTCACATTCTGCTTTATTACATAACTCCCATCTCCGGAATTAAAGCTTAATCCCAAACTGTGGCTGGGGGCACCGAGCAGCAAGGACTCGTCCCGTTCTCAGTGACACGGCCTCCCTCTTTTCCAAGGGGACAGTAACACGAGCAGGAGCACCGGGGGTGATTCATAATCCGAGCCCCTGTAAGGGAAATGAAGCAGCTGTCCAGAAATCAGAGGGTTTTTTTTGCCAGGGCTTTGATGAAACAGCAGAGTTTTGTGTGGCACTGGGTGCCAAACACGCTGCTGATAGAAGCAATAAATCCCCATCCAAACCCTAAAAATAATATTGGGCTTGTTTTAAATTAAGGTTACAGAGTATGGCTTTCATTAGCCCCTGCATGGATCCTGAATAGCAATTATTACATATTTGTTCAGGTTTAAGTATTTTTATAGGAATTTTTTTTTTCTTTTTCGGATCCTCTTAGAATATTTTTCCTATGGGATGGGGATCATCTTTGTGAGAGGAAGAATGGTCTTGTGGTTAAGCCTGGCCTGAGATTTTGGAGATCTGGGCTCGACTGCTGGCTCTGCCACAGACACCCTGGGTGAGCTCGGGCAAGGCATGGAACAGCCACTTTTATTTTGCTTAAAATAAAAGTTCAAGGCCCATTTAAGCATCTGAAAGATGCGGCTGCCGAGAGCTCGGCATCCAAAAACCAAAAGGAGAACTAAAGAAGAGGGAGAAGAAGAAGAAAGCTGGCTGCCTATCTGAGAGCTGTCCCTTGTGTGCCTTCAGAGCATGCTGAGAAGTTTTGGAAACCCAACCCTTCACGTCTCCATCCTTCATCTGTGGAGCAGAAGCTCCTCTCACACAGGGAAGAGCAGGGAAAGCTGCAAACGGGGCATGAGATTGGGATGGAGTTAAAATGGGGTTTATTTTGGCTTTTATGCCCAAACATGAGGAACGTCGTCTCTTCAGACAGGTCAGGCAGCTGCTGGAAGCCACTCATGGAAGGGGATCTGGGGGGAAGAGTCCTCCTGGCACCAGCACAGCCCTGGGGCTGGGCCTGCAGAAGGGCCTGAGCTTGGGGAGCTCTGCACTTGTTTATTGATCCCTCCAGCAGCCCGACTGCCATTTAAAATTGAGTTTTCATTTCCAGTGTTGGCCCAGTCTTGGTTTGCCCCAAAGGAGGACCACGGGCAGTACCTCAGGAGCTGGGTGGGCTCGGGCAGGGTTTGCACTTTTCCCAAGGTTTTTCCTGCTGGGCCTGCCCCACTCTGGCTAAACCAACACTGAGCCTCATCCTGATCAATTCCCACTCCCACATACAACCCCAAACCAAAAATTTTGTCCGAGACATCCCCAGTGCTTCAGCATCCCTCGGCAGTTTGGTGAAGCGTGGCAGAGGGGACTCGGGGAAGCTGATGGAACTCAGAGATTATTTGTTTGGTTATTTAGGACAACAGGGAACAGATAAGATCAGCCCCTATGGAACTTTTTACAGGAACTGCTGATTAAAAATGTTTTTCCTGTCACAACCTCTTTCCGTGCGCTCCAAAACAATGAATGAATTTGTAGTCACATGAGGGAACGTGACCTTGATTCTCTGTTTTCATTGATTAAATGAAAAAAAAAAATGTTTTGACAGCTCTTTCTGCACCTGCAGGTACACACTGAGAATGAAACAAACGTGGAATTTAATAAATGTCATCTGGGTAACCCAGGGGTGAGGGAGGGGCAGGGAAAGGATTCTGCTCCATGAATAAAATTCACAGGGAGATTTCCGGGGAAGAGTTGCTGACATGTTCTGGTGACAGGTGACCACAAAACTGTTCCATTAAATCCGGCCAGCGGGGATTGGAACTACAGGAGAGATCAATAATAATGTGGGCAGTGCATTCATTCAGGAGGCAGAGGCTGATACAAAATAAAACGATCTTTTTTGAAGCTCCACGTGGCACATTGGAAAGTTCCTCTGGAGTCAGGGAAAGAATTCTGAGTACAGGAAGGTCCTGGCTTTGTAAAGTCACAGATCACACTGTGGATTCATCAGGTAAAAGCACAATTTTGGCAGGAAGGAAAGCAAAAGGCAGAGGGAACTTCAAAGCCAGACTGGGATGCTCAAGGCCTCAGCTGACTGAACTCTGAATATCTTTATCAGTGGGGGTTTCACCTCCTCATGGTGAATTTTCCTCTGTATTTAACTGGAATTTTCCTCACTCCAACCTGTCTCTGCTGCTGCCTCTCCTTTAGAACAGAGAGTCCAGCTCTGTTTCTCTGCCAGCCCCTGCGGTAGCTGAGGAGGGAATTAAAGTCCAGCAATGAAACACAAACTCCTCCCGAGCACCCAAATTTTGCTCTGTTACAGCCCCTCTGCTGCTCCCCTTCACCAGCAGTGGATAAACAGCTCTGCATTTAGTAACGTTTCAAATAAACCAATATTGGCAGTGGCTCCGGCAGGCACCTGACCCAACAATTCCAGTGGATGGATCACAAAGAGCACCCGGATCTGTCCAACACGCCCGTGCTGAGCCCTGGAATGGGATCCTTCTGGAAAAGGGCACTGGGTGGGTGAGCCTTGACCTGATACAACAGGGAAAAATTTAAGGGGATGAACACAACCTGCCTGTTTTCTCTTAATTCTACCTATTCCAGCCAGGTGAGAGAAATCCAGCTTCTCCTGCTGTTCACAGGGCCTGGCACCACAATATTCCCAGTTCCAGTGGTTCTGGTGGCACCGGGGCAGCCAGGGAGGGAAAATCTCCTGGTTCCTGCTTGCAGTGGAAAATTTTGGTGTTTTTTTTTTTTTTTTTTTTTTTTTTTCCAGGGAGCAGCACGTGCCCCGGAATGTGAGGAATGTCCCTGTGTGGATTTCCACCCGTTTCTGCTGGCCAGTTCGGCCCTGGCTCGCTCTGGAGCGCGGCCAGGCTGGAACAGGTTTGGAATAAATTTCCTGAGTCCCTCAGGGCCCGTGGGTGAGGTCCCCTCCAAGAGCCAAAAGATAAAAACAGAGCCCCGGCCTTCGTGCCCAGCCAGAGCAGGGCTGGAACGGGACGGACAGGACTTCATCCTCCATCCAGGGGGATTTTCACTGCCTGGAGCCAGCAAGTGGAAATTCCTCCTGACTGTGGAAGGGGTTACAACTGACACTGGTCAGATTTAAATTGTTTGAGTGGGTTCCCCTGCAGAAAGGAGAAATCAGGCTCTAGAAAGCCAAAGACAACCACGAAATGCTTGCTATTTCTGTTCTTTGCATCCATGCTGAGGCGGGACTTTAATTTTCCCTGATGAAAGTCAAACTCCTAAGAACACGTGGTGGAGAATTCATCCGGGACACTGAGAACAGTGTAAAACCTGGGGAACATTTTAAAACTTCCCATCAGCTTTGCTGTCAATTGGTTCTGCAAATAAAGCAAATTTGTTACATTTCCTGATGGTTTCATCATTTATAAACTCTGAGCGTGATAAAATTTAGATAAACTCTTAGATAGATATTTTGGAGGGCCTTGCCTTAAGAAATGTTATGTTTTTCCCAACACTGGAGCTGAAGGAACAGCAAGAAAACAGGAATGTCCCAGGGCACTCAGCATCCTGCAGGGCTGGAGCTTTAACTGGGATTTCAGAGGGCAGAGGGGGTGTTTTAGGGACCACTCGGTGCCAAGCCCATCACCTGCCCCCAGGCAACCTTGCAAGGGCAGCGGTGGATCAAAGGGATTCTAAAATGAGTAAAAGTGTGCAAGAGTGCTGCCACTGTCGTGGGCAAGAGAAGATTTGTCTGTCACATCAGTCAGACGTGGGAATTCATGAGGCTCTGGGCTGGGAGGTGCCCAGTGGCCCCTGCTCCAGAGCTGCCCCAAAACCTGTCAGAGAAACTGGGAAAGAAGCTCTGGATGCCTGCCTGGCCACGGCCAAAGCGCTGTTTGATTTCTTTAATCGTGGTGAGTTGAAGGAATATGAATTTGTTTGAAATATGAACTAATGCCATGAAATAATAGGGAAATAATATCAAGCTCCTGGGTGCTGATGATTCCCTGATTGGGAGTTAAAATTCCTTTTTATCCCCGGTCCTTGGCCTGTGGTGGAAAGAAAAGGCAAACCTAGAGGAGCCACAAATGCCGCACCATCACTGGGCGCTGCAGAGCCCACCAGTAGAATACTGCAAAGTAATTATTAATGGGGTTTTATTAATTAGTTCACCGTGTGAGGCCAGTGGTCCAACCCTGCTGGTGGAGAGGAGGAAATAAATGCACAGACAATTGGGTCACACCTCACCAGACCCTTCACAGCGGTGGGGAAAGCCAGAAATTAATTCCCCGAGTCCCTGCCCTTGCTTTGTCACATCTTTTGCAGCTGCACCAGCCCGGGGCATTGCTTGGTGAGGGGTTCTGGGGTCTTTGTACCCATTACACTGCTCAGGCACCCTAAAAACAGCCATAATTCCCCCAAAAGTGCCCAATTTGAGCTCTAAAACCCACAAGAACCCGAAGGCCAACAGAAAACGTTTTCTTCCCAATCCCTTTAACATCTGGATCTTCCTTCCTTGGGAAGACAACTGCTTTTGGGGGGGCTCAGTGTCCATGCACCCACTCTGAGCTCTGTGCAGGTGGGATTCCACTCCCGCCCCTGTTCCGCCTGCTTCCCGCACGGCTCCCTCAGAGCACGAGGCCGTCTCCAGCAATTTCAGCGTTTGCTGACAGAGCAGAGGGGTTTGATCACAGACACAAAGGCATTTCAGGCTCCCCAGGAGCTCGTAAAGTTCCACTGCAGCCCTATTGATTCACGGCCTGTGCGTTCCCACAGCGAAAACACAAAGCAGCGGCAGCAGATTTGTGGATCCCCCCAAAAAAAGAGCCGGCCCCTAGGCCGGAATATTGAGAATGGATGTTCTCAGCACTGCTCTGCTGGCTGGGTTCTAGCAGGAGCTGAAACTTTGTTCTTCCTGCATCTGAAGCGGGACTAATTATTTTGAATATTTTAAGAAAGCAAATTAAAAAAATCTCCGTCGCGTTCTGGAAAAAAACGAAGGAAAAACTGCTGGAAGTTGGACTCCTTGGGATGTGCAATACAGAGGGCAGAGACGGAGTTTTATTTTCTGACTTGCTGTGGCATCTTCTCTCAGGCTGGACCCAGCATTAACTCTGCCTTTGTTATGGCCATAAATTTGAAAATAGGTAATTTTAGTGGGGTTTTGTTGATAAAACTTTGGGAGTGCCATTATTTTGGATCACAGAATTAAGGTGGGATGTCAGGCCTGCCCAGTGCTCCATGGATATATCAAAACTGGAGGAGAAAAAACAAGAGCAGAGACGATGCCACACGATCCCAACCCAGGCAAGGATAAATATCAGTCAAAATGTGAGGCTCGAGAGGCTTTAGCAGGGATGGAAAGGAAAAAGGAACAGCAGAAACCTGTTTCATACCAATTCTCTGCCCAGAGCAAGGACTTTGCGCGGATTCACACACGTAACACTCAGATATGTAATGGGCAGAGCCAGGATCCTGGTGGCATTCCTGGGCATTCCAGGGGACAACCGCTGGTCATTCCTGCCCGTTCTTGTGCATCCAGTCTGTGTCTGGCGGCTCGGTGCCAGCGCATTCCCGCAGCAGAAGCCTTCCTTGGCTTTTGTGTGAGCCGTGCCTTCATTCTCTTCCACATCAGTGGGGCATTACGGAGAGCAGCCCCAGGAGCAAGCCAGGGAAAGCTGGGATTAGAGGTGCCCTCAGAACAAAGCATACCACACGTGCCAGAGAAAATCTCCACGGGCCGAGGAGCCAGCAGAGAGAGACGGAGGGAGAGGGCACGGGTGGCGTGGTGATGATTCGGGGAGTTAATCTCAGTTGTTTGATGAGCACGGTCACAAAAATGGGGCGGAACAGGTTCTGTGTTGCAGCGTTCCCCCTGTGAGACCCCACCTGCGGCTCTGCAGCCAGCACGGGAAAGATGTGGAGGTGTTGGAGAGAGTCCA
>VYZQ01010190.1:0-11829 GCA_013400655.1 Mystacornis crossleyi
AAAACAACAACAACAAAAATAATTCTGGTAATTGAAAACTTGCATATCAAAGAGATACTCATTAGAGACTTGGAATTCAGCAGGAAACTCAAAAGAAAAAGAAACCCTGAAGTTCTGAAGTTTCCTGAACCCCACGGGCATCTGTCCTGGACACTTGTCTCTCTCCTGGGGCACCAGTGGGGTTACTCTGTCAGTCTATGCTCTAATTGCTTATCTAATGATCTGTTTACCTGAGAGAGCATTAAAGCTGCTCTGGAGAAGGAGGCAGAGGGTTCTCTGTCCTTCCCTTGAGCATCTCCTTGTGAGCCCTCTCGGTGGAGGAGAAAGAAACCCATTCTCCACAGTAACTATACACTGTGATAATCATGTACTAAAATAAGTCCTAAAGGACTGAAAAGAAACAGAACCAGTTCTGTAACCTGGTGCAGCTCCTTTCTCACCTTTGCTTTTTTCCTTACTAAAAGCCAGACATGGAATGAAGTTCCTGTCCTTGAGCAATGCAGATATTTCCCTCAGTCCTGCACAAAAAGGCTTCAGGCAAATTTGCTGCTGAGGAACCTATTTTCTTTCACAGCTCCTCTGCCTGAATCTTAGCTGAAAATTGAGGTAAGAGGTGCTGTCTCTCCCTCCCTGCCTGCCCGGGCTCTGTTGTGTCCCTGCAGGCACGGCTCTTACCCAACACCAGCGACCGTTTCGCTGCTCAACGGCCCTTCCAAGGATTTTGCAGTGCCCCAAATTGCAGAAGTTGCTACGTGAGTTGCAAAACCCAGTCTGTCTGCCTCAGTCCTGTGCGTGTGAGTGTTTTCCAGGCAAAGCTGTAGCGCAGCATTCCTCTGGCCCAGGGATGGTGCCGTGAGGAATCCGGACAGGCTCATAACCAAACCCAGACCTAACGGTTCTCCCTCTGCCTTTGTCCCATACCAGAGGGTGGTCCTGATGGATCCAAGCCGAGATCCAGATGACATCCTGTGAGCTAACAGATCCCGAGGAAAAACATTTGGTTTTGACATAGTTTTTGATCACACAGCAACCCAGGTAATAGCCTTACTTTTTTTTTTTTTTTTTTAAGGCTTAACATTAGAATTGTTTTCCCTGCTTAGATAAATGTTTTTTGGCAGGTGAACAGAACAGAACAGCCCAGAGGCCACTTGTCACCCAGATAAAAGGTGACAGTGCTGAAGGTGAGAGGGCTGTGAGGGTTTTCCTTTTGCCAGGGAAGTGGGGGAGGCGTGTTCATTCTGCCTCTCCCTCCCGCACTGGCCCTCCCCAGGTGTACCACACCCGAGCAGGGGTGAGGAGCTTTGACTCCGAGGTCTCTGGTGCATGAGGTCACTGTCACGTTTGGCTCTGTTGCTCACACAGCTCTTCCCTGTGTTCTGTGGTTTTACAGGCTCGTGAAGGGAGCTCTGGTGCCCTCACTGAGCCGTGTTTTGCAGACAGGGGAAAGGTGCACTGGGAGGATTTAATCAGCACCTGCATTTTATGATCACCACGATGTGACTGCAGCCTTGCTTCTCGCAGCAGTTCAGGCACCTGTGTTCCCCTTCACATCAAACTTCACCCTTGTGTGCCATCTAAGACATTTTTGGAAGCTCAGTGGCTTCTCAGTAAAGGAAAGGTCAGGTAGTGAATTTACTCCCTTCTTCAGCAGACATGAAAAACCCAAGGCATTTCATGTTCAGAGTCCAATAAAATAATGATATTGAAGGATATTTCATTCAGTAGGCTCCTGCATCTTGCCTGCCTTTAGAAAATTCAATAAACCTCTGTGCTTTTCTGCTCATTCTGATGATGTATCAGAATTCAAACAACTTGCGAATCCTTCCAAGGCCCAGGAAATTTCTAAAACATAGTGAGAAAATCACAGGGAATGTAATTAGGTATAGATCATTCGGACAGCTGTTGTGCCTGACCAAAAGTTTGTGCTTTTTTTGACTGAATTAGGAGGAAGTATATGTGTCCACAAGAAAAAGCCTGATAGAAGGAGTCATTTCTGGCTTTCCAGTGCTACATTTCTGGCTACAGTGCAACCATTTTTGCATACGGTCCAACATGTAAAATAGTCCCTGTTGCTGTACTGCTCCAGATGAATAAAATACAGCTGTAAAAACCAGAAACACAGAGCCAATTAAGTGTTTACTGTGAGGACAAGTAATGTCCACCATTCTCACTGGGAAGTGTGGCCCTCACTTAAACGCTAAAGTAACAGTGAAGCTGCCGTGTTTGAAGTCACTTAACTGAGGTAGAATTCAGTACAGACAAATCTTCCAAGTGGAAAGGAGGAGGCAATAAGGGCATCAGTGCAATGCTGGAGGCTGGTCTCAGGAGAATAGATTTAGCTGTAGAAAGCATTTATAGACTACAGCTCCAGCTCTGAACACCTAGGTGAGCAGTTAACCTACCCGGCTGCCCATCTGCCAGTCCTCTTGTCACTCTTTTTGGATGGCACACAGTGTCTCTCTCCTCAGGCAGTGTCACTGTGGGGTGAGACACTGGAGTAACTGGAGGAAATCACGGGGTGAAGGACAAAATAATAGGAAGCCAGGCATCATTTGTTGGGGAAACTTGCTCATGTGGCACTTGGGCTTTGCTGCTGCTCTCTCTAACAGGAGCAGGAAAGACCTGTTCATTGAGACTCTCAAAGGATTAAGGAAGGAGCTTCTATAGGGTTAAAGAAATTCTGTAGATGTGGGTCGTACATCTCTAAGCTAGCAGGTGACCAGTGAGTTTTTAAATTTGAATGTTTCATGCCTTCTATAAGATTTGGCTGAAATTGGACAATAAAGTTTTGGGGGCAAGAGGAAGGAGGGCTGAGAGTGACTGTGTGCTGTCATAAGTTGTCTCTCCCTTAGGAAATCAGAAATGTTGCAGACATGGTCTTTGCCACGCTGGTTATTTTATGGATACTTTACAACCTCATTTATGAACCTTGCCTCAAGCCTTGGTGCTGAGCTCTCACTGCTGCTGCATGACAGATGTGTTTTCTAGAGGACAGTGGGAAGGAGGAGAGATGGAGGGAAAGGCAGGCTCCTTTTGTGAGCAGAATTGAGAAGCTGCCAGTGCATTTGTGTAAATTGCGATTTTCTTGCAAAAATTCTTCTTTTGTAGCAAGTTAATTACTTATTGATTTTACTGTTGATGGAAAGAGGGCCTAATGAATGGTCTTTTACCAGCACTTCCTTCAGTCCTAATTGGGATTCTCCACCAGAATCTCAATGAACTGCAGGGTACTCAGCCACAGTGGTTGCCCCTGAACAATAAAACCCTGTCATATCCACATTAACCGCATCGACATTGCATCTCTCCAGGACTCCTCAGGGGGCAACAGCAGGACTGTTATGATTGCACACATCAGCCCAGCCAGGGCCTCCTCTGAGGAATCTCAGATGACCTCGATCTATGTCTATCAAGCAAAAAAACATCGAGACACAGCTAGCAGGGCAAGCAGTTCCCAAGGAGGTGGAGCTTAGAGATTTGGTGAGGGTGCTCAGGCCCTGGCACAGGGTACCCAGAGAAGCTGTGGCTGCCCCATCCCTGGCAGTGTTCAAGGCCAGGTTGGACAGGGCTTGGAGCAACCTGGGATAGTGGAAGGTGTCCTTGCCCATGGCAGGGGGTGGAACTGGATGAGCTTTAAGATCCCTTCCAACCCAGACTATTTTATGATTCTATAACTAAAAGCTTGCAGGTGGAAATAGAAAATGCAACGGATGAAGAGAGAGCAATCTTCAGGAGGGCTAGAGGCTCAGCGTGAATGAGAGAAGAAATGCAGAGGAAGGGAATAGTGAAAAGCAAATTGTGTGAGTTGTAGATGGGAAGAGAAATATGAAGGTGAAAAAAATGGGGCAGAATAATGGAAAGGCAGAGGATGATGTGCCAGGTGTGGATCTGGGGATATCGAGCAGCTGAGGGCAAGGATTGAGAACCAGGAGAAGGAGAAAAGTGCAGTCGGCCCCAACCTCGTAGTTCTGCAAGGTAAAGCCAGGAGCCAGAATGGCTCTGGGGTTTCCGGAGGGAAGAGAGCAGGAGAGGAGCTGCGTGTGGGAGTGGTGGTGGTGCTTGTTGGGTCTCTCATGGCGGGGGAAGCCAGCCCAGGAATGCCTGTAGAGGATCAGAGTGGGAAGCACAGTCCGATGGGCAGTGGAGGCAGGCAGGGGAGCTGGAAGTTGTTTTTCTGCAGGAGCCTCACTCTGATGTACTGTGTGACTGGGTATCGCCCTTCTCACCATCTCCCTCAGCCTGAAATTGTGTTAAATTTCACAAACCTGCCCTTGAAAAGAGATTTGACATCAAATGGTGGCATTTGCTGTGGGGAGTCCTGTCTCTCACAGAGAGGTGACCGAGTTTGTAGCCTGCATCACCGCAGAGGCTGTGTCAGGATACCAAGCTCTGCTCTATGGTCCACTGAATCTCATTAAAGAAAGGAAAAAAACAGAGATACGGGCAGGATGAAGATTTTAAAACACTGATTGTTCTGCCCCAGGGATTGTTCCTTTTGTCAGTGAATCTGGCAAGAAATGAAACAAAAATAGTCAAGTTCTCTGACTAGACCTGAGATATAATAGGCCTCTGCTACCAACAGCCAAGGTTATTTCTAGATAACAAGCACAGAAAACAGATACCCTTTTCCTTTTGGTGTTTGCAAAGGCAGAAGAGATCTCCCTGCAACGCAGTTTCCCCTTTATATTTGCAAAAGCATAGCAATGAGCCCTGGTTATTGCTAATAATGCAATCATAAAGCTGTATCAGAATTCTTCAGCACAGGATGAACTTTACAAGACTGCAGAAAGAAGCAGAGTCCTATAAAGGAGTGTCTTGTAACATGTGGCCTGGTCCCAGAGTAGTTTTGGGGCAACTTCACAGAATTTCACCTGGCCTAATGTCAGATCAGACATGTCTCCTGCAGCAGAGGGGCACCAAGGGCCTGAGGCACACAGCAGCCCAGTAATGAACACCTCGAGGGCACAGCTGATGGAGGCTTTCAGGGAGCAAACGGAGATGTGTCACTGCCTGATGGAGCTGCAAAACACCAACACCGAGCTGCATGTGGATATCTGCAGGCACCTCCCAGCAACTGCTGAGCGAGTCCCTCCTTGGCTTCCAGCACGACACAAACTTGAACCTCCAAACTCACCAGGAGAAGCTATAGCTCCGTAAGGCAACCAGCACATACAGCATCGAGTTTAGGCTCAAGACTAAAGTATAAATGGGAGATGTCTCACCTCTTTCGGTCCTAATTCTGAACTTGTGTTTTAAGGGAAAAACTGTGTGGGAGCACAGACTGGATTGGTCCTTCCCTGGTCCTGTCACTCAGTGCTTGTGAAGTGGTTTCCATTCAGATGCAGTGCCTCTAGGCATGATTCCATGCCAGAAAAAGCAGCAGCATGCTTTTCTTCTGGATAAACTTTTAAGTAGGTGTCAGTTCCTTATTACTAGTCACCCACCCAGTGCCTCTGTAAGTTTTATAGAATCATAGAATGGTTTGTGTTGGAAGGGACCTTAAAGATCGTCTCATTCAAAACCCCCTGCCACGGGCAGGGACACTTTCCACCATCCCAGGTCACTCTAAGCCCCATCCAACCTGTCCTTGAACACTTCCAGGGATGGGGCAGCTACAGCTTCTCTGGGCAACCCTCACCCCCACCTCACCCTCACCACCCTCCCAGTAAGAAATTTCTTCCTAACATCTTATCTAACCCTGCCCTCTGTCAGTTTGAAGCTGTTCCCCCATCCTGTCAATACATGCCCTTGTAAAATGTTTTTTTTCATCTTTCTTGTAGATTCCCTTTGGGTACTGGAAGTTCTGGTTCCTTAGGATTTGGGTCATTTATAGTTTAAACAATCTTTAGGACATTAAAGATATTCAACAGGTACCTGTGAATAGGGAGTAATTTGTGTTGGGGTGTTCTTTGCATGAAAAGATCACATAGGAAGCAAAGGGAGGAAGGTAATTGTATTCTTTTGTGTCGTTTGTCTAGCTCCAGAGCAGCCTGGACTAATTAATTCTGCTTTTGTCATGGAAGAAGAGGCTGGACAGACACAATGAAAGGCTATGCATCACTAGAGCTATGTCACTGTGTCCCAGAAGTTCCTTTTTTTTTTTTTTTTTGTTTTTTTTTTTTTTTTTTTGGCTGGCAGGTGGGAACCAGAGAAGGCTCAGGGTGCGTGCAAGGATGATGTGCTAGCAAAGGAGGAAACACTGAGGAGGAAGACCGGGATGTCACAGATTCACCTGAACCTCAGGAAGCTACAGCAGCAAGAGAAGAGACCAGCCTGCTGCTGGCAGAACAGCGCAGGACGTGGCCCTGAAGGTGAGGACGGGAAGGTGCCCTTGGGGTTGCCAGTCTGGCCTCTGCCTGCTGGGTGCATGAGGGCAGGACGGCAGCAGCACAGCTCCAATGTGGATTTGTGCTGGCACCATAAAAGCAGTGGGACAGCTGACTCCTAAATACCTCGGGCTGCTGAAGGAAGCAGCCCAATAACATTGATGTTTGCATCCTGCCTCTGTCCCTGTGGTTTTTAGGATGAGAGAAAGCACCCTCTGAGCTTGTGCACCTGTAAGTGAGTTTATTCACAGAATCACAGAATATTCTGAGTTGGGAGGGACCCACAAGGATCATTGAGTCCAGCTCTTAAGTGAATGGCCCACACGGTGATCAAAGCCACAGTCTTGGCATTATTAGCACCATGCTCTGACCAACTGTGCTAATTCTTCCCATGTCAAGGGTTTGCCATTCACTGGTCATTCAATGTGTTGGTAATTACTTTCTGTGATTATTTTTTGTGGTTAACATTTTGGAGTTCCTCTAGGCAAGGGCTCTGCATCTATATATAATCTGCCATGACTGAAATATGGTGGGTGGTAGTAAAACAAGCAAAATACAAAATTGTTTTTCTAAATTTTACTTTAATCTCAGCATGATGGAGACAGCAGAGAATTGCTCAGATGCGTTTTTTTACCCCAAGAAGCTGAGCTGCCTTGGCAAACCCCTATCTAACTTTTCCTGAAGAAAAAGTTTTTTCTGTATCAGCATTTAGCAAGTGCCAAAGAAAAAGCTTCTCAGATGGAGGAGTTTTCCCCCAGACAAATCACTAGTGAGGATCAGCAGGAGGTGCTAAGTCTTCTCTGCAGGGCCCATGAGCTTTAGCTTGGCAGTACAGAGCTGCAGGCAAAGGCACTCTACAGGGAGAATCTCTTGTGCCAGAAGGATTTTGTGATCCAGCACCTGCAGCAGCACATGTTACTCTGCAAAGAAATTACTCAGCAGCAGCAGATGCTAATAAAAGGTAAAGCAGTACCTTTGCTGTGTCTGCTCTGTCCAAATCTCCAAGCTTTGTTTTCTGATGGCAAACTGGAGAAAAATCCATCCAGGAAACAGTGCCTTGGATGTCATGACTCAGTTGATCTCAGCTGTTTCTCTAGGAGTCGTTTTTAACTCTTCCTCCCTATCTCTCCTGGAGCCCAGAACATTCCTGTCCCAGAGACACCGGTGAGGTTACACTGCCTGCACCTCTCTGAGCTGGAGGAGGGGGTGCTGAGCTGCTGCTGCTGCTGCCACACTCAGGGATGTCCAGCATGCTCAGGGTAAGGCAGAGAGGCCTCTTGTGCTGGAGAATCCACCCTGGCCCATGATGTGGTGTCAGGCCATGGAATCACACACCCCCAACGCCTGGCTGGGTCCTGGTGCCACTCAGGAGCTGCACAGAGAGTTTGTTTTATGAACCTGTTGTCTCTGCAGCTCCACTCAGCAGAAAGGCAAGGGTGAGATGGCCAAACATGCAATGCCCCAAGTAACTGCTGAAGGAGACTCTGTTATCCAGAGCCCTCTGCTCACTCAGGGCACAGTTGCTATGAGGCCTTCAGATCTTTCCCACCAGAAAGGAAAGATGCTGCTGGCCCCTTTGTCTTTGGAAAACCTGTGTGTTTTGAGACAGTAAGGGGCTGCCAGGAAATTGCCAGTCTTCAGCAGGGAGTTCAAGCAGCAGCATCTCCTGTTTATTATGGTTGTCTAGAATGAACAGGGCACGGAGTCAGGTTTCACCTTGAATAATGCACCTAGTGTTAGTCATGTTGTTATATGAGAAATTAAACTACTCTGAGTGACCCTCTGCAGGAGGGGAGCAAATAGCAGGTGACTGGAACTCTGTAAAAGCACATGAGGTGTCAAGAGTGCCTTTGTAACACCGACTGAGAACCTGGGCTAGAGAAGGGGCTTTATAGTGAGAAAAATCTGCTGAGGATCTCATTCTTCCCTCTTCCTGCAGCCCCACAATAGCCCTTCTCTGGATGTCAGTCAGCATCTGGATCCTAACAAAGATGAGAGCAGAAAAGGTGTGCCTGGGAACGTGAAGGATATTCCCTGGGGGGTGAAATTTGACATTCCCTCCACCACCCTTGAGTCAGACAAGTACTATTTCTTATTATTAGGTTTATTCTCTAGGGCATGGGGACCTGGCAGCTCCCAGCTAAGTCCACAGAGTTGGGAGATACCAAACTGAAATCTATTAGAAGAGTTTTCTGGTACACTGCCCTTGCAAATCAGCTCTGTTTCAGCAGGAGTCTTCTCCGCACAGAGGGCCATGGGACAGGTTTCAATTCGCTTCTGTTGCCAGGCAAGCTCTTCAACCAAATAAAGTAGCCAAGATAGTGAGGATCAGGGGACAAAGTGAGTTCTGAAGTATTCCTTGCTGTGTTCTTTATCACCATGTTTACCAGCTTTCTGGCTTTCCCCACAGCTTGACAGCTCTCAGCTAGATATGTTTCATCCCTCCCTGTTGATAAGGGGTCTGTGCTTTCATCTGTTAACCTCTTGGCATATTCTGTTCACAATGGCAGTTGCAGATCATCTAAAATGACACTCCGTAGGAAGGATGGTCTCTGGATACCCATCTCAGCCCAGCTTTCTCTGGTTTGCCAGAAAGCTCAGTTCAGCAGGTCAGTGTGGCAGGAACTGAATTCAAGGCACATTTGTTGTGGGAAGCATCCTGCTCTTGTGATGGCAGAACAGGCACAGCAGCTAAACCTAGTGTATGTGAGGAAGGTAAACCTTGGCAGGCAATAAAATCACTCCTAGAGCACTGGCCTTGGGTTTAAAATGTGGGAATTAGCTAAGAGGCCAAGGCTTAGCTGCCACCTCCAATTTAGACTCTCCCTCTGTGTGTCACCTGTGTCCAGTGTGCCCACTGGAGTGATGGGAATTGTAACTAGAGATGCACTGAGCAAGGTGGTGTGAGGGCACTTGTGCTGACCAGGATGATCACCTCCTTTTGTGCCATTAACTGGTGACTCTCTGGTGAAACTGGTTTCATTCAGGACCCTAAATCAGGAGGGAGAGTTAGGAGCTCAGCAGTTTCTTGTTCACTGGCTCACTTATTTTGTAGCCTCAGCCCTGCATGGGAGATACACAAAATGGTTAACTTCTGATTTACATGCTTTTATTTATTTTGGCTAGATATTAGCAACTCATACACAGCAAAATGCTTTTAAACTGTGCTCTGTTCCCTCTGTTTATAACAAAACTCTCTCTGCTTCCAACACAGGGGAGTCCACTCAGGGTACTGCCAAAAGGCAACGCTCCTGCAAGCACCACCCAGCACAGCAACGCTGGTCATGTCAAAGGACGGGACCTACAGCAACAAGTGAGTGCATGAAATATCAGATTGGCTCAGGAGGAACTGTAACTCTCCTCAGTACTTGTTCTGGTGCAATCTGAACTAAAAGAACTGTAAATGCAACACAAATGGTTCAGTTGTGAAAGCAGTCACATGGGTAGAGGTTTTAGAGCCAAGTTTTAAGCCTTTTTTCTTTGCAACAGATGACACGGGCAATGTTCCAGAAGGAGCTACACTCCATCTCCCTTTTAGCCAAAAATAAACTGTTAGGAAGATAAAATAATGTTTTCAGAGGTGTTCATAACCCCAGTCTACAGTCTAATCCATATGTGAAGCACACAATTTAATCTGAGTTAGCCACATGCCAACATACTGCCTTCTACTGAAGGTGTCACCTTGGGCTCTTCCTGAGGCAGCGACGTGCAGATCCTTGGCCTTTGCCAAACTCGCCCCTCCACAGCCTGTAGCGATCTGTCTCTTCCCCATTTTGATAGGCAACGAGACTCAAATCAAGGTCTGAGAAACTTGACCGAGTTTTTCTTCTTCCCTCTCTTGCAGGGCCTGCAGATGGTGCCAGCAGTTGGCAAAAGCCACAGGCAGTTGCCCATCTGGGGAGTCAGCCCAGGACTAAATAGAAGTCACCTGGGGAATAGGAGTCTCTTTGGCCCTAAAGGATCACAAATTCAAGACTGCTGGAAGTCGTGGAAGCAGATTCAGAAGTGTGCCTTAAAATATATTTTAGCTTCTGTTGTGGTGTTGAAGAGCAGGGTGAAGGCGAGCAGGAAAGAGAGGAAGCTTATACACTGTAGATTTCTTTTTCTGTATCCCTGCTTCAAGTCTTTGCTCTGTACTGTGTGCTCTAGCTGCTGGCTTTAGTTTAAAACAAGCAGGGTGTTAACAAAGTCCAAGAGAAGAGGAAAACCTCATTTTCCCAGCAGTGTCCGTCTCCCAGAAGATGTCAGCATGGAGCCCAAGCCGCCTTTTTTTCCCAGGGCAAAAGTGTGGATGCCACCCATGGACGCAAAAGGCTCCCTGACTATTAAAACCAAATGTAAATGCCTGAGAAATAGTTTCCTTGCTCTTTCCCTGTGTGTTGCTGTGAAGCTGGAAGGTGTAGTGCATGTCTGGAATGCTGTTTGGGGGAGCGGATGTTTGGCTGTGAGAGCAGCCAGAGACTGCTCTAAGCTCTCTTCTATCTACAGAGCATTTCAGATCTGACTGCAGACAGCGAGGCAGCAGCTGTGGTGATAGGTGAAGACCCTGATAAGAATTACTAGCCTGGAGGTAAACTGTGGGAATATGTTTTTCTCTTTGGAACAAACATCTTCAGGTGGCAACCTTCTCCATTAAAGGGCTTTTAAGAAATGCTGCAAGTAAAATGGTTCTGATAATTGCATGGAATACTGACTCCTTGCCCCAAGCAGAAGTGTCTTCCCTCCTCTAAGGTGACAGTCTCAGGTAGGTTTGGGCATTTTTTTCAAATGGATGAAGAATGTTTTTTCTGGCTGCAGCACTTGCAAAGAATTCTCCTATGTGCTGTTTCTCACTAGGTGACACTGTACGTGCTCCTATTTCTCTATGCCTCTTGCTTTGCTGTCGGGAAGATGAGGGATAATTCACTCCCGGGATGAGGAAGCTTAATTACTTGTATTTATAAATGTCTTAAGCCCCTGAAGTGGGGATGCAATCAATGCAAGGGTCTGAGTGGGTGTAGCAAGCAGCTGATTTTCCTTATGAAACAGAAAGCAGCAGGAAGAAGTGTGACAGTGAAGTGGAAGGTCAGGATCACTTGTCCCGAGAGCTGAATCTTTTAGATTACTAAATGTTAAAAAAACGACACACAGATAAAATAAGCACAGAGTGTGTATAAGACAAACCTGTGCCAGCAGGTCCTGAGCCAAGACTGTATTTACAAGACCTCACGTGACCTGCAAACACTGCAGGACCAAAAATGAGGGAAAACGAAGCTTTCCAACCATGTACATCTCTGCTAAATACCTTTGGGCTGAATCACCACGAAAAAGTTGCAGCGTTTGGAGCCATTTCAAGTGAGCTGAATTGAGCCGAGTGCCTCAGTCTGAGGCTGCATCTCTGAAGGGGAAGTTTGTGTGACAAAGAGTTTGATAATTTGCCGTGACTGTTACGAAGAATATAGAGCCATGTGATGTCCAAACTTCCCTGTTCGTAAAATCGACATTTTGTTATTTTATGTAAAAGCTG
>VYZQ01010191.1:3261-17470 GCA_013400655.1 Mystacornis crossleyi
GTGAAGGATACCATGCAGTTTTGGAAAAAAATCCTTGCCAGGTACCCGAATCTAAAACCCGCATTATTTCCCCACCTTTCACAATCTTTTACAATAGCAAAGTTCAACAATTATTTGATCCAGCAGGCCTTGCAGGACTTGCATGCTTAACTTAGCAATCTGAATTAATACTACATCCAGCAGCACTGCTTACAGTGCATACCTTTCCTGATATGCATTTTTCTTTAATCAAAACCCAAACTGGAACAAAAGAAATACTTTCATCTGGTTGTTTTCAATTACTTATTTTTTACAAGACTTGGTTTTATAGGCTAAAATTCCAAGTATTACTGTCATTTTTAGTAAATGTTGGTTTCCAAAGAAGATTGATAGTTAAATAAATACTTCATGAACCAGATGAAAAACATGGGAGTAGTTTTGAGTTTTTCCATTAAAGCTAATGGGATTTTTGCACGAACATCAGCTAAGAAAGAAAAAGAAACTAAGGAGAAACAAATCCTGCCAGAATGTATCTTACGTGTTATCAGGCAGCCTTTGAAACACTCTGATTTTGCTCAATGCCTTGTATCCTTCACCGTTTTTCAAAATATTACTGAATTAAAATCCCAAAGTGCTTTCAGTATTTTCAGAACTGCTAAGTTTCCTGTTTAGAAATTCTTTTTAACATCCACTAACCTTCAGGCCTTATTTCTAGACTGGACTTCAATAAACTAATTCTATACAATGTAAACAGATTCCTAATCAACGTACAGATGAACTAATAGTCCTCGAACTGGTAATAGTGCATGTTCAGGGATTGACAAGTTTTGCCTAAAACAGCCATAACCAACAGTTGCCAATACAGAATGGATAGACCTCAAACTCTTGTTCCTTCCTTCCTTGAATGATTTTATGTCATACAAGATGGCATGCAATGATACCTGTGATGACTAATTTGCCTGTAACTATACCTTAGAGGACTGAACAAATAGATGAACTGAGGAGAGACCCATGTCACTGATGCAGTACTTCTCTCTGCTATGTCCTCCACAAAGAACTAGCATCAAATCTCACAAGATAGTCAGCCTCCCTTAAATGTCTAGACTGTCATCTCTTTACAGGTAACAGTTTACCATCTGATGGCATGGGGAATTTAATGGAAACTCACATCTGTCCAAAAGGAGAAGATGTAGAAACTCGACTGAATAATGACAATAATAAAACAAATAAAACAAAACCCCAAATATTTCACGGTTTCATGAAAACAATAAAAAAGGGAAACAGTATAGTTCAAAAGATATACTTTACTGTTTTTAAGTTGCACACAAGAAGAAGCTGTTACTTTGGCATATGGATACTGAGAACTGGAAAAAAGAAGAGAATTTTGAGAAGATCAATGCCAAAGATGTCAGATAACACCGACTGCCAATCTCCATCTGCACAGAAGTAACAGCAACAATTCCGCAGTGTAGCTACAAACAGATGAAGAATCTCTTTTTCTAAGTAAGTTTGGGAATGATCTGTTATCCAAACAATTTTAGGGAATCAGCTGAAATAATTTTTGTGTAAGTTCATTATAAAAAGCAGATCAAATTAGTCTGGTAGTGCAAGTTCAGTATTTTGCGACTTCTACTTCTATGGTAAAAAATAGTACAAAGACAGGAAATACAAAGGTTTTTCTCCATTTGCTGAGAGAAAACTAGATCCTTTTCACATTGTAGTTCTTAATTGTACTAAAACTGAGCAGGAGAATGCACACACCACAGCTTGAAACTAATAGCATTTCATTGTTTCCGCAGCCCAGTGTAGTTTCTCCGCAAAAGGGTCTGTTGCCTTAGTGTGCTAATGTGCTCTGCACTGGCTCACAGGGCTGCACACAGCTTCTGCAGACCTGCTCTATGTTGCAACTTCTTCCTCCCAGCAAGCTGTATCTGCCCTGTGGATAAGCCTTCAGGCTCTCAGACTTCACATAATCTAGGGTTTTACCGCTGGAGTGTACTATGAATACTTTGAATTGGTCAGGGCACAGACTTTGCATTTTCTGAGAAATCTTATCAGTTTGAAATCTTAATTTGTCCCAATTTAGAATGAAAACAGTTAAAACATTTCCTAGAAAATAGACTTTTCACTAACGATGTCATTTGGTTAATAAAGATCCACAGCATTTCCAAAAAAGCAACAATTTCTTCCAAGAGCAGTGGAGCCCCAAATACCAGGAGGTCCTTGTATTCCCGGATCCCTGAGACAAGGAAGAGGCCATCACACAGGAGTAGATCTGACTGAATGGAAAACTGGCAGCTGACCCGCCTTGCAGAGGACTATCAAAAGTTATCTGTATTCCATTATAAGGCTCACTGAGATAAGCTTTCATGAAATGTTTCACTCTCAATGAACCAGCAACTTCTGACAGAAAACATGCCAGCAGCATGGTGTTTCCAAGAGATGCATTCATAACTGGATGACACAATGATAAAAGCATCTCAGACTTGGCTAGACTAGCTGATCAGCATTACTTCAGTGCTACAAGTCTCAGCCTCCTGAAGTAATAATAATCTTTGAGTCATCTTCTGGTCTCCTGGTTACTGACTGCACTCCTTCAGTAATGCCACATGAGCATTAGAAGCACAGCACAAGAATCCTTGTTAATGGTTTTGCACTTGGTTAGAGAGACTCTCTTGGACAGGCATTTTTGCGTTCTACTTTGAAGGCTTGTACTTAAATATAGATTACCAGGCTGCCCAGAAATTCTCCTGATCAAAGCACCCTAACAAGGAGTCTTGTCTTTTTCCTCAGGGTCTCTATATCATGGTAGTAGGAAAAGCACTCAGATGATGGAGGAAGATTTCTCTTGAGCAGCTCCGGAGCTAAGTTTTGGAAGACCTTATTGTGTTCCAAAACCTTCATACAGAAGATCTGCCACGAGAAGGTGTGCTTGAGGTACCTCACACCAGTGTACATTCAGGCTACCAAGAATTGTGGAGCAGAGTCCCCAGCTGGACATAAATAATGTGTTTTAAATTAATGCCAGCAAGTGCAAGAAATACCTACCTTACCTCCTTTAGCTGCTATATTTCCTTCCATATACTGTTTCTAATGGCCAGAGGACAACCTCAAATCTAACCCATTGTCTCTCTTTATCACTACAGGAGTAGCAGAAACTGTTATTTACTAGTAATACTCTCACAGATTTTCCCATTATAAAATCTGGTTTGAAATTTTTTGTACTTTTTCCAGTTTTTAGCTGTTTGGATCAATACATACTCAGGTGTTTGCAAAGAATGTGACAGAAATTAATTTAAATCAGCAGCCTTAATTCTGGCATTTCCCAAGTCATGAAAGTTTTATTTTACAGCTTTAATAAAAGCTTTGGTTTTGTACATACTTATATGTTAAATATTTGGTATAAAATAAATCATTGGCAGGTTACCACCTATCAAAGCTCCATGGCCCCAGCAAAAGTAAACATATGTAAGTACGGTATAGGTTGGACTAAAATGTACCAATTACTCTTGGAACATCAAAGAGCCTGGAGGGAAAAGAGATGGTGGTTAAAGAAAATATTTTTAAAAGCTAATATGAGTGAAAAATGAGGAAAAGGTCCTGGATTCACTGGAGTAAAAGGTAAAGCACCCACAGCTATAAATGGTGTCAGGATTTCATGCAGAAAATCAAAGCAGAAAAAAACCCCCAAACCCTAGAAAATCTGGAACTGGCTAGGTGCAAGACTGGATTCATTATCTTTGAAAGTCTTCAAATTACAAAACAACATTTTTCTAAACAATAAATATTTGACTTAGTACAAACTGTATGTATAAAGGTTTTCGACTTAGGTTATAAAGAACAGACTAAGAAACCTAACATTCACTTCCAAAACTTCTGCACCAGGACTTGTCAGTATGGAAGTAGGACAAGATGGTCCTGTTTATATTTTACTTTAGTTGACAGATTCTGTTAAGATTAGTTTTCTTAAAACTTTGAAAAAAAAACCCCAAACTAAAACCAACTGTGTTTGGAATTATATACTTAGTATTTTGAAAAGTTTTCAACAATGTTCCTTCTAATCAATTTATATCTAACAGTTAGAAGCAATTACCATGTCAAGCACTGGTCAACAATGAATAAATGAAATGTAACCAGTGTGAAATCTTCCAGTGGGCATTTCAGGCCAGTGACACACCAGGTCTGAATCTGATAATGTTTCTATTTGTCTTTTAGACAAACATACATTCACTGTTAAAAATGGGGACTCAAATCTGGAATTGAAAATGACAAAATCTTGAGTGTTGTCTATATTTCACTACTGCTGAAAAATATCACCAGTCAGTCTTGAAGCTGCCAAAGAGAACAAATAAGAAGACAGCTAGATAATCTTTATGCACACAGCTTATAACAGTGTAATTTCAAAAAAGCCAGACTCCAGAGCTACAAAAAGATAGGAATGCATCTTGGTGCCTTTTGCCTTCAGGGTGAAAATGGGAAGAAAACTTCAGTTGTAGTAATTGCTAAGATAAGCTTTTTCTTTCTTTTATTTTATGACAGTTTCTTATTTTCCAGACCAACAATGGAAGAAACAGTACAAGAGTGATACCAAGGAGTACTTAGAGGTTTCCAGTTCCTTATCTTCATTCACCCAAAAACAACTGACGTTTTTCATGTAGAGGAAAAGTTTTTAGACATACCCAACGGAAAGGGTATGGCTGTGAATGGTTTCTGCAAAGACAGGCAGCACTGCAGCAGCTGTCAATTTAGATCTGTGCATTTCCATATGCAAGCTTAAAATTTTAAGAAAAGGGGAGTTATTCTTGAAAAAATGACTAAACTAAGACTGTTTAAGCTACCAAATACTGTAGACTTGATCCTCATTTACCTCGTGAAGGAGCTCCACTACAGAAGTAAATCAGATGCTCTGTGTTTTCCTAGCTATTAGAAAAGCTCTTGAAACAAACATCCCATAGCAGCTTCTCTTTGTGCCTTTCTATAAATAAGGATTTTGTTTTCTCCTTGAGAAAGGAACCACACTCTTGCTGTATAAGACGAGCAAATTAGCTTTCAAGGTTCCTAGGGCAGAAATCTGCACAGTAACACACCAGGCTCTTCTCAATAATGCTACAGTGTCTGGTGGTCTCTCAAAACCCTTTGTAAACAGTTTACATTGATTTTTGCTTCAAGCTGTGAGACACTTCAGGATCTTTTTTTGGTATGGCTATTTGCCCACCATCAAGACCTTATTTTGGTAATCCTAAAAATAGGCCAGGATCAATTACAAAGACTTTTTCTCAACAATGTAGTTCTAAAATAAATTTAAAGCCCAAGATTTTGGCAAAAAATCACATTAACAGTCAAACTGGAAATGTTTCAAACACTGATTGATCGAGACCCAGCTGAGTTTATTCTACTCAAGATAGATTTTCATTAGATAGTCCAAGAAGAGTGTTTTTTTTGGCCTCTGTTTCTAGAAATAATATTAACCTGGCAAAAAATGTTGTTTCCATAAAGAAAAAGGCTGTTGAGCAGGCTAAATATCTGTGTCTTTCTTCTCATGTACTACATTAGTTTCACTTACATCCTGTGTTTGTATTTTCAGGAGCTGCATTACAGTAGTTTCTGTGCTGTGGTTAAATCACCTGTCTAGATCTCTGAGGTGCTTACCTGGCCAGAGTTTGTGAGAAGGTCACAGTCCAGTGCAGGCATGTTCAGAACACATCTGAGACTTAATGAAATGTTCTCTCTCCATTATTCACCCATAACGATTTCATTCCTAGACAGTTAAGGTGCAGAATTCCAGGCATTCAGGCACAGTCACATAGCTAAGGGGACCCAAATATTTTTTACATTCTGAGGTGACGTTTAGCTCTTTTGACATTTTTAGGTGGTTTTAAATGCCACTAATAACATGTTTACAAATATCCAGTGGCAGACTTGAAAAACCAACTCAGGTCTTCCACACACTTGTTTAGGTCCTTCACTTTCATGTCCCTTGCTTTATTATCAGTTTTGTATGCTTTAGGGAAAGAACAAACTTCCTTACCCTCTAGAAATGTGAGACCCACAGTTACTAGAGGAAAAGAAGCTCAAAAGAGAGATTTAAACCTATGTAAATTTTCATTTTTAGTTGAAGAGGATTATACTTTTCTTTTTATATGATCCTTGTAGAGGAAAAGTGGTATATAGTGTTGTCAAGCAAGACCATCTTCACTTCATGAGACAACATATTTACAAAGTTATAAATGTTGAAGTCTTTTTTCTGGAGTATGTTCACATAAATAGGATGCTCCTTTTGTGTGCATGCATCATAAGGCATGGAATTCTTTCTGCATGGAAAAGGAAAGAAAACTGAATACAGAAGAAAATTATGATTAAAGATGCTGCATGGATCTCTGAAAATCTTACTATTTTTACAACACTTTACCATCAATAATGTTTGCTTTACACAATCTTCAAAAGAAACAAATCAAGTGCATACCATGTATGTGACAATACTGACTGCTTAAAAAAAAGGCAGTGCATGCCAGTTGCTGAATTTACTTGGAATGCACATTTATATGTTCCAGGTTCACTTGCAACGTATGTTTTTCAACTTTTCTCTTTATCTAGTTGTCAACTCAAGCTCAAGTTGAACCAATGAAGATTTAAGAAAATACTTGCTTCCACATGCTTTCCTTCTCTGCTGTAAACTGGGCATCATCTTTGACTCAGATATATACCCAGATCTTCCCAGGTCAGCTGTGTCTAGAGATTGCTGATTATTTTTGTGCAGCACCTTTAAAATAGGTTCTCTCTTTCCATACTGCAAAGCTTGAAGCAAGGCTTTCATTTCATATCCTTGTCTATGGTTTCCTGATGTGGTCCTTCCCTTCTCATTTATTCTTTCTTTCTCTAAAGATTATTTTCTAGGCCCAATACTTTTACTGTATCATTTTGTCTCTGTATTCCTTAGCTGGCTTCCCCCTTTTATCAGACACAAACTACTGATCTTCTTTTTCAAATCCCTCCATGGACTAGCCACATTCCACACCACCTCTCTTTCATCATAGACCAAAAGTCCTCATCTCTTCTTCGCCCATTTAATAAAATTTAGGACTGCCTTCACATTTTATTCTTCACATCTGAAAAGTCTCTGCAAAAGGTTTTTTAAATCCAGGGATAACGTAGGACACATACTTGCTACTCTACTACAGCTACCTGTACTTAGAAAGTTTCTGTCAGCTGGGGATAATCTAAATGCTGCTGCAAAGGATTTTCATTTGAAAAAGAGCAAAAATACTATTGAAGAGTGAAATGTGAAGAGTACACAATTTGAATTATATTCAAACGTAATACGAGAGATGAAAACTAGTGTTACTGTGGCAAAAAGGGAGCAGAAACAGAAACCACAACATGAATAAGAAGCACAGTGCATAAACACCAATCATGGGGGACTGAACATAAGTATGGGGCAAGCACTTCCTCAACTGCTCTGCTGAAGTACAGCCATAGCGTGTCCTGCAACAAACTCGTCAAAGTGCCACCACGGACATAGCTGGTAGCTAGGAACCGTCATCCTCAGAAACATGAAATACAGTAAAGTGTGTGATTCTGGCTGGAATATCTAAGCTGTAGAATGATTTTAACTTCTGTTGCTGGGTCAAAGCTTGTTTTTCCTTATTCTCATAGAAAGCTCTGCTGTGGTCAGCAGATGTCTGTATCACTATGCAAGAGTACTATTTTTTGTTGACAAATGGGCACTCAAGCTATCAAATGAGGGAAATATGGAAGTCTTTAATATATTAGTTATAACCATAGTCTAAAAATAACACAACTGTTTATTGCAGTGGTGCAGTGTAGAAACATAAGTTATTCAATGAAAGAGGAAGTGAGAATTCACTTCCTTCTCCTAAAATAAAAAAAAAAAGCTACCAAAGGAAGCACAATGCTATTGTCAATTTACTCTTTTAAACATTTTTGGTTCTATTACATTCATATTGGTTCTAATAAATTCTATTAAATTCAAATGGAGCTCATATTCAACTTGTATTCTATGGAGAAACTTTATTGCCAGCTTCATCTGGAAAACACAGTTAGATTACTAGCTCTCTCTCAGTAAACCTTTCGTTGTCTTGTGCTCTTGTGAATCAAGTGAGATGCTTCTTGAGTAAAAGGGATACAATTGGCCACAGCCGGGCTATTGTAATTTCTTTGCACAGTGGATGGAGAGTCACCTTGACTCTTGTTTTACTCATAGACATCTGGTTGCAGACCAGCACCAACTACAGGCCATGGAAAGCTGAAGAAGAAGGGAAGATAGAAAGCTCAAGGTCTCCAAATTCTTAATAGTAATATTCAGAGCTCAGCTGTACATTACCTGAAGAGGGTAAATACCACCTTTCAGATAATCTATAATTTTATGGAGGCAAATTTTTATGAACAATATGGAAATAAACAAGTTCCCTGGCTATCTTATTTATCAGCAAACATGTAAAGCACTGAGCATGAGCTGAGACCACTGCTGCAGTGTTTTAAGCTCTAGCATGTAGCTTTCCTCGCAAGATTCATCATACAAGATTGTGGTAGGGTGGAAACTAAAGAATATTTCTTTGGTTAAAGATTGTTCTATATCTCCCACAAATCTAACATAATGTTCTGAGTTGGCCAAGGTCGAAGCTATCATGGTATGACAAAACTCTTAGCCTCAAATTTTTGCATTACATGTACTTTTTCTGTAGACTCAAGTTGCACTCCTATGACACCACTTGGTCTGGTTTACTGGGACCTGCCAGAAAGGAGTGACTGTACAGCCAAGTTCCAGCTGTGAATTTCATATTATCCTGGGTTACAGTGTATTCTATTACCATTTTTAGCAAAGTTCCCTGCCTCCTCCCTCTGGGCTATCATCTGTTAATGGGCCCATCAATGCTTTGTGCATGACTCATAGATAACTCGCTCCTGGACTATCTCCTGTTAATGGCCCCATCAGTGCCTTGCCCTATGGCTCACCATCCCATTGTGAGATGCTCCGCCCAGGGGGAAGGAGCCAAGCATTCCCACCTGGATATAGTCTGTGGTTTTGGAGCAGCACGGGAGAGCCTCTTCCACTGGATTCCCAGAGGAGCAGCCTTTCCCACTGGATTCCCAGAGGACAAGAACTACACAGCCACCACTGGACTTCCTGAGGAGGACCAGACCTTTTCTACAAGATCACTGTTTTCAACAGAATCACTTCCAAGAGAACTGCAGCTACCACCTAACCGGACTGCTACCACCACCCTGCCTGGCAGCGTGTCAGGTCGTACCCTGACTCTGTCAGCTTAAACCAGTGTTGCTGTATTATTGCTCTGTTATATATATACATTTTAGAAAAAAAGCTATTATTCCTATTCCCCATATCTTTGCCTGAAAGCCCCTTAATTTCAAAATTATAATAATTTGAAAGGAAGGGGGTTGCATTTTCCATTCCAAGGGAAGCTCCTGCCTTCCTTAGCAGACACCTGTCTTTCAAACCAAGACACATATGCATGATCTAATTTCATATGCACCTCCCTTTGAGATGGGGCTAGAAGATGAAACTCTTATAAATAGTCTCCTACCATTGCTTCCATGTTTAGTACAACATCTTAAAGCAAGTTCTGTTTTCTACTTCTCCCTCTTCTGAGTACTAAACCTAAAACTTATTTTGCAGGAGCTATCAGGAGCTTCTCTGGTAAAATAAAGTTCTGGTGACTATTTCTGAAGGTTTCCATCTGTTCCTTGCAGACAGCATTTACACTGATGGGAAACAAGTGGTTATGCAAAAACTCTACTTTGCACTTCTTTGCATCAGAGAAAACAATACAGGTAGTTCATAGTGCTGCTTTCCTCATACTGTCCCTCACCATGTATGCATACTACATCTGGACAAATGCTACACACTACACATATGCTCTAAGTGACAGGTACACAGCAGAAAACTTTGCAGCCTAATACTGACATGAAGCTACAGAAAAATCAAATGCATGTGCAAAAAGATGTAACCTGGCATTTGTACTTGAAAACTACCTGCTGAGAGGGAAAGAAGAATAAATACTCATATTTTGGAGATACTTTCTGACAAGCAAAAAATTGCTGATGATTATCTCCTTAAAGCTTTGCGTAGTTAATGAAATAATGAATGACTGGGAAGTGAGTAGGGGGTGGAACAAGTTTATTTTGAACCCTGAACAACAGAAACAAATCTCAAAATAAAGTTATGAAGTTGTTCGCCACTACTATTGTGTTGTCAAAATAACGGTATTAAGTGTTCCAAAGGCTTTCCCTGAGCCTCCAGGCAATGGGGGATGTTTTAATATTCATGTAAATGTAATGAAAGAGTCAACATGTAGTAAGTAAAGGAGAACACTTAAACTTTATTCTCAAAAGGTGAAAGTTTAAACTGGTATGACCAGAAGACCAATTTCCGTGCTTGCTCTCACACGAGCTAACACAAGTTGACCTTTGGATGGAAGAAACGTCAAATGAACATTCTACCTGTATAAATCATGCTTGCAACATTTTAACAATCAGGAAAGAAAAGTCCATAGGGAAATAAATCCCAGAGGAAAGAAGTGAGTAAGTAAAGAGTTGAACAGCTTGAAATTAGTAAAATATATGATTAATTTCTTTCTATTAATAAAGTCAGATAATCCTCTCTTCTTTTGTCTTCAAGGACCTCTTATATTCAATAAGAAGCTTCAAAACCTTATTCATATCATGCTTTGTTTGTCATACATGTGAAATCTAACACATACAATAATAAAATCAAATGCTCAGTTCAAAATGATAGTTCTCATTAAGCTAACTTTTGCGTGCATTGCTCTGAGCAATATCAAAAAGCCTATTTTGTAAAGCTAAAGAAATTATGTTAATAATAAATGCTGACATTTTCAAACAAAGACCCTCAGGGTACAATTTTCTAGTTAATAACAAGTATCATTCTGAACAATTTAGATGAGATTCAATATTCTATGTCACGACATATGCAGGTTTCCTTTTAAGGGTGCAGCTTATTTCATTTATCATAAGATTAATAAAGCTAATAAACAAGATGTGTTAGTCGAGCTTTTCCTACCTCAGCTGCAATTTATGTTAGCTGCTCAGCTCTCACAGTAAAGGAGGGGACTGATTTGAACAGATCTTTGCAAAGAACAGAAAGGTATATATATATCTGCTATGTACAAACAAAAGAAAAACAGATGTACACAATGATATTTATATGTGAAATCCATCTTAAAACTATGCTGGTGGATAGAATTCTAGTAGTTAAGTTTCGATCATAGACTTCAGAAGTACTTCTAGTTTCCTGCACTTGAAAGTGTGAATTTTCTAGCTTCACTTGTAACATTTGTAGATTACAACACCTTCTTCAGCTTTTCATCCAGGTTGAGATATTGGTTTGTTTTGCTTTTGGTTTTCCACTGTAAGAACCAATGCTTTCCTCTTAATAGTTGTGGAGAAATAATTCTCTTCTCAGTTCTGAGGTGCTGAAGATGCCTTCAAAAGGATGAATGAAAAGATGGGCAGAAGGATCATAGTGCTCTTTAGCACACTGAGTTTTAGCTTCTTAATTTGCTATAATTTTAAAGAATTTCATATGATGTTCTTGTTAACTAGCTTCTGTACTCAATGAAGTTGTACTTCAATTTGATTTACTGTGATTTTTAAAAAGCTGCTTTTGGTAATTTCTTCACTATTAACTTTCAAATGAGAGCTTTCCATCTTTCTCGTAGGAAGTTTTAGGGTTCACAGGTCTTCTGCAGTACTGCACAATCACAAATGAATTTAAAAAACTACCACTCTTAAATAGAATTAATACTTACTGGAAGAATATAAAACCTATCATTGCTACTTTCTTATATACATACTTTTTACTTTTGGCCTTATCATGTAAGAAGATGCCAAACATTTTTCTGGAATGCCCTGACATTACAGTCTGATGGGGTGATGTGATTCACTTCTCACTAATTGCAATCTCTTAAGGCTTTCTGGAAAAACAGTGTCTTGATGAAAGAACTTATCTGGTGTACCACAGAGAATCATCCAGTCACTGTACCAAAGATTTTCAGTATTTGCTTGGTACTACTTGAAAAGAGGATACTCCAGCCTTTAGACATCACTTGCCTTGTTTTTTTGCCTTTGTCCTCTATGATCAAAACTTTCATTCGTCCACCTGAAAGTTTTTTTGTTTGAATAACCACAAAACAAACAAGCCTTTCAATAGCATTCTACGTGTTTTGCTATGACAAAAGTTCTAATTAAGACACTGATTTATTTTCCTCTTTTTTAGTGTTGGCCACAGGCACAATGGCTTTACAATATTTTACATATCTACACCCTCTCCATTCATAACACTGAAGGCTATGGGCTGACCTTGTATTACTCTGGGCAGGTAAGATCTTAATGTAGTGTCTCATTTACCCTGTAGAGAAAATTAAAGTCAGTCTCTACAAAGTCAGGTCATTATCATCAGTGTATAAAGTGATCTCAATAAAATGTAAGGGAACACATTTATGGTAAAACATTATTTTTTTTCCAATGAATTGCTTGTTTTCTGACACTGGAAATATATCTATTGGTTCCCTTTCAAAAACAGATGTTCTGCTTTAATTCTAAATTATCTGCTGCTTTATAGAAACTTATGTTACTAGGACATGCAATCCGAAAGGACGGGGGAGGTTAATCAAGCTCTCCCCCGTCTTCCTCAGTGGAGGGTGTAAATAACAGCATATCTACCCAGTGATCTATTCACCCGTGATAAGAAAAGAAAAAGAACGATTTCTAACTGCATGTGTTAGATCTTGAGTCATGCAACTGCTGAGAAACACCCAGTTGTAACCTGGGTGGAGTGCATGTCTCCTCATTAGAAAATTAAAAGCTTATGGAGAAAGCAGGCAGAATGTAGGGCTGGAATTCAAGGGCATGATTCTGCTGCACATTCATTTCATCTGACAGAAAACAAATTAGGAAGTTTTGCTTATTTCCACCTCCTCTTCCCACAAACTTTGTTCCTCTCTAACATTAGAACACACTCTGTTAATCAAGTCTGTATCTGCTGTAGCATTTCCCTCTCCACATTTCTTCCTTATGAATACATTATGGCCTCCACCCATCCCACTGGAGCACAACCCTCATGCTCCTGAATGCAGACCAAACACTTCACAGATAGCACTGAAGATTTTCTGGGATTTCTGTCATTTTCTCTTTGCTTTCTATGCTGTTCTTATCTCCACTGTTCTTCTTATAGGCAATGCCTGTTACAGCCAGGTGAGCTTCAGAGAGCTGAAAAATACTGCCATTCAGCTCTCTCAGCCTTTTTCAGGATACTCAGAGAGGACATGAACAAATCTAGAGACAGAGCAAACAAAGGCTCTTTTGTACAAGCAGAATAAATTTTTTCTACATTATCCTAACAAATACCTTGGTCATGTATTTAACAACAGCAAAATAAGTGTGAAACCACCAGTGTATTAAGGGTGTGACCATGTTACTGGCAAGTCACATATAGAAATGAAAATATATTTTCTGACAACAAAATGCACCATCAAATATTACTCCTTTAATACATGCAGAGTGTTCAGTGCTAAGTGCTGATTTTAAATTGACTTTAGGATAATTTTTAAAAAAATTGCCAATGAATCTTTTGAAATTACATTGCTTCTTGGCACCATAGTGATACCAAAAGTCAAAGGAGCAACTGCAAATAAAGTCAGCAAAGAGAATCTGCAGTATCCACGGAATCTCAGACTCCCAAGCTGCTCAACTAATAACTGTTTAATAACTACATGCATGATTTTACAAATGCTGTTTGCCAAATTTAGATGCATTTTCACATGCCTGGCCAAAGATGAAGCTCTGACCTCACCAAGGATTCTGGTAAATTTTACCCAGCTTGTCAGCGAAATAATTTGGGTTTTTTTACATAGCATGAGCAGAACAATGCGTTATTCCCTAAATGCATTCTTAAGTATGGCTGAGCTGTCTCAGCTGGAATTTTTCAAAGCAATTACCCCTTAAAGCACTGAAACATATTTGCTGTGCAAAACATGGTGGTAATTTAAAATGCTACCATCCTTCTGCTATAATTATTTTATCTCCAGCGGTGTTGGAGGAACGAAACGTGGGATTTCTTGGCTGCTTTGGAGCAAAATCTGGAATTTTAATACGATTTGCCTATAAACACAAGACTAAGCTGAACTACCTGGTGACTTCTCTAAACTGAGGTAACAGAAGGAGGTGATGATGA
>VYZQ01010191.1:17633-50629 GCA_013400655.1 Mystacornis crossleyi
GAGCCGGGCCGGGTCCCGCCGAGCCGCCCCGCCGCCCCGCGCTTCCTCGCAGCCTCCGGAGCCGCCGCCCGCCCGCCAAGGTAAAGCGGGCAGGGAGGGATTAGCCGGACCCCCGAGGGCTCCCGGCGCCAGCCCGGGACCCGACGGGGCGGGAGGGCTACGGCGGGGCGGGGGGGTGCTGGGTCGCGCTCGCCGCGGTGAGGAGCCCGGCGGGGAACGGCGGAGCTGGGGTGGGCGGTGCGCAAACCCCGCTCTGGGCAGCGGGGCGGGAGCCCGCAGAGGGGACACAGCCCCCACACGGGCCTCCCCCTCGGGAGAGGGACCTTCCGCGGCACGCGTGGCCTCGGAGGGCTGAACCGGGACCGTGGGGTTTCGCGCTGCGGTGCTGGGTCCCGGTGATGGTTGTTCTCCTCGGTAGGGTTAAGCTGGGTCAGACCTTCCCTGTGCCCAGTCCCTGGGGGAAGCGAGTAGGAGGTAGATCATTTGCAGGGCAGGGTTGCCAAAGCTTCCCTCCAGCCTCATGAGGCCCGTGGGGATCCCGAGGGTCGCACAGTGAGTGCCCTGTTTCAGGGTCAGCGTTAGAAAAGTGAAGGCAGGCGGGAGAAAACTGCAGACCAAGCGGGCAGAGAATATACCATGTAAATACGGTAATCTACTGGTTTTAAACTACGCATGTAAGAAGGTGGTGCGGTTTTGGCCAAACAGCCAGCACAGACTTCCAAGGAACTTCCAAGGAGTTTACATCTCTCTGCTGGTGGTGTCTTTAGCCACATGGTTTAGGGAAAAACTCTTAAGTGTCGCCTGACTCAGAGAACGCCCATCCCGCATGATACCGTCGGCTGAATACCACGAAGAAGTAACTGAAATGCAATCTCCACGAGTTTGGGGTGGTTTTTCAGTCCCTCGTGCACCAAAAAGAGAAGTTAATAAATCCATTCATTGTCACACCGGCAAGAGGTATCCGGTAGAGTCTTTTAGGCAGCATATTATCCAGCCTGTCTTAACTGTCATTGAAAATTTGGTGCAGGAACATAGCCTACAAACAAAATAAGCAAGTTTCTACCAAACTAGCAGCTTAACTTTTTGAAGTCGCTTCCTGCCCGACATTACTCTGATTCTGTGATTAATTTGGCTCCAGTTTTTCTCTCGCTCTCAGAACTTCGGTTCATAAAATTTTGGCAGTCATTTTTCCTCTTTGGTTCTAGTTCCTCTTTATGACGTAGGCGTTTTGTCGTCTCTTCCGAATCTGCATCCATCTTATTTCGCATATAAAATTTGTTGATTTTACTGTTAATCAATTACCCTGCTGCTGCACAATGGTGATGTAAATGTAGCCAGGGCTTGATGTAGTCCATCTGCGTCATTAGAAACAAATACGTGAGCCCCAGTGCTCCAGAGAGCTATACTAGTGACTTGCTCCACCTGTGCAGTCTCCGAATAATTTTTCTTCACTGAATTTACAGTAATTTTTTCCTGGTAACTTTGTAAAGAATATGAATTTATGTTAAAACGTGATGTCTAAAACAGAATGTTTAAGTTTTTGCTGAACCTCTTCGGTTCTGTTTTCCCCTGTGAGCTTTCTAAGAAGACTATTACATTTAATTGTACTTAATGCTTTGTGCAAGCATTGCTTAAAAATGAAGATAATTTGGTTTGAAATATGGCATACAAATGTCTTTGGGAGGTTGGATCAATGAAGCATTACAGATAACTGAGTGGTCCTTGTTTTATTCTCAGAAAATTCTGATCCATCTGGGAACACACATAACTGGAAAAATGTACTGTCTCTGAAAGGAGACATTTAATCATTGCCTCTGTCTTCTCTCTTTTTAAAATACCTCCTGTGGGTATTACAGAGTATTCTGGTGTTTGGAGGCAAAATGTTGATGGTTCAATGTAATTATTGAATAAATTGTGTTTTAATTGTTCATGCTGGAATTTGTGGCTATCAGTGTGCAATATCTTCAAGCAGGGTATGATGCTTTTGAAGTGCTGGTTTATTTTGTTATCAAGTGTATTTATTGCAGCAAAGTTTGGTTTCTTACAGGTCAAAAGTCACTATATTTGGGCAGTGTCTAGTAGATCACACGCTATAACTCCTGCACCTGTAAATCAGGTGTAACCTTGATCTTTTGTGTAATTTATAAAGAGACTAACACATTTGATAGGGTAACAATTTGCACAAAAGAGGCCACAAATGAGCGTGTTGTAACAATTGTTGTAACAATTTAACTCAGTACTGAGCCCCAAGATTTCTTACAGGTAAAAAAATTTACCCAACTCACTAAGATTTTGCTTTTGTTGTGTTTCACCTTTCCTGTTAGGAGAAATGTCTTAAAGCAGTAAGAGGAAGAAGAGGCAGAAAGCTTTCCTTCTCTTGGTCTGCCCTAAGTGGTGAAGGGAGAGCTAGGACTTGGGCAGCCTGTGGATGGAGGGATCAGCTATTGCATCTCTTTGGCCCTGTAAAATGAGAAAAGCACCAGTCTGAAGTACTGCAGCAGATGAGAGGAGGGGTTGCCTTGTTCAAGAGAGGACCTGCCTTTCTTGCAGATTCATGAACATGATCCATGGCTTTTGGAAAAGCAGGCACTTGGGGCATTTCCTTATTGTCCAGCCTATTGATCCATGGCTACCCTAGATATTAACAGTAGAGCTGCCAGTGTGGATGTATGCTGTACTGTGAAAGAAAGAAACTGGGTGCTACGTTCTTCTCAAGTTTCTGTAGGAGACTTTTGAGCATCTACAGCAGCATATATGAGGTCATGTTCCTCACCACCCCTCAGTTTTAATTTACGGTATTGCTTTTGGGTTTTGAATGAAAAGGAAACACAGATGACCTTGATCTGACTTAAAATTTTACTTTTGGAATTCACAAACGAGTTTGGTAATGATAGTTCAAAAAGTTTTGGCCTGTCATTAGTTTCAAAGACTTTCTTCCAATAAAGTGACCTTTTAGAGTCATGGCTGGCTAATTGCTCACATATTTTTTTGCTGCCAGGAGCTACGCCAGCCTGCACACAGCACTGTTTCTTTTTGTTGAGCATTGATTCAGCATGCTATGAATTTATGCTCAAATAAATAAGGGCTACAGTCATTAAAAGTGTTAGGCATATTTTGGGGAGTAGATGCATTATGAATCCTAGAAGGAGAACAACATTCAGTGTATATATGAAACAAATTTTTCTCTGTTGCTCCATTTAGAAATGCAAACAAAAACACATCTGATAGAAGTTTTCCACCAGATATATCTCAGTGTATTTCCATTTTTGCTTTCACTTTGTATTTGCTTGTAATCTAAAACTGTGGATGTAAAAGTGTGGCATGTGACATCAATATTAAAGCATAAAACTCTGTGTCTGCTATCAGTGATGAGCAGACCCTGCATGGTTAGTGTCACTACCAACGGAAAGTCCTCAGTTGTCCTCACACAATCCAACTGATAAAATAAACATTTTGGTGAAAATCTTGTCATCGTACCTACACCTGTCAGGTAGAGTGGGGATGAAAGGGGAGCAAATCTGCCTTTAGCAGCATTGCTAGTCCATCAAGCATAGAGAGAATCACGAGGAGCCAAAATCAATCGTACAGGCACTCACTGGATGCTTTTGCGGATCAAAATTGCAAATTACCTTCAGTGTCCCCAGTTTTAAGCAAAATGATGTGCCTGCCTCAAAGGCAATTCACCAGGAAAGGTAGGAAGCTCAGCAGAATGGTCAGTTAACCTGTTGGCATCAAGTCCATGTTGGCAGCAGTGAAAATGTGCTCTTCAGTTGATCCGTTTTGGTACTCCTACTGCATCTTCAGGTAACCCAGACTGCAGATACACGACTACTTTACTCTGCCTCTGAGCAAGATTTTGATGTACTTCTAAAGATTTTACCAGTATTTTCTAACAGTACTGGAAGGCTCCATTCCCTCACTTGCTATGGGGATTTCACTGAAGCACAGAAATAAGGAGGATTATCAGCCCCAAAAATATTTTTGAAAGGTGATGTGTTTTTTCTGTCTGATTGCTAATTAAAAAAATTTTTAAATAACTGTCAAATATACTTTACTGTTCTCTGTGCTTTTTGATGAAATAATGTGTTTGAAATATCTGCTGTACATGTGCCTTGGAGGACATAAACTTCTGAGATATTCTTGAGCTAGCAAGAATACGTGCCAAAAACATGAACACAGATAACATTCCCAAACACTTGTGGTTATAGCTTAGTTTTGTACTTTGGTGACCATATCCTTGTGACTGAGGGGAAGGTGGCAGACCTAATGTTTGAGAGAGCAAATGCAAATGAGCCAGTGGTTTTGGATGCTAGTTCTAGGAAGGGATTCAACATAAACTTAACTGCAGTTCTGTCCCATAAGGGGCCATGTTCTTATATGAAACTCAGTACAGCCTTTCATATCTGTCACTAGATTGGCCTCTTTTGTCTCCCCTGTGTCATGATGGAGTTGCTGTGACCAGATCAGCATCGTTCTATCCCTCCTCCATCTCTCAGGGGAAAAAAGAGAGGGAGGCAGTGACATTTCCTTCTCATGGAAAATGTTAGAGAAATGGAAGAATGGAAATGTCACAAGGTTCTTCCCCTTTTGGTGAATTTTCTTCTCATACCTGTTTCTTTGTGCAATTCAGGGCTCTGTGGGTTGTGACAAAGCAACCACTGCCATACCAATACAACATCTTGTCTGTGGTGACTCCAGTATTCCACTTTCCTCACAGATCTTCATCTGAAACCCACTGCTTAAAGCTACTTGTAATCACTGCATTGTATAGACTGAAAGAAGCGAATTTGCTAGGTGAAAAGTTAACAGTGGGCCTTGGAATTGTACCTGACACTTCAGTCAGTGGTAAAACTGAGAAAGATTCATTAAAAAATCTTCATTTAATTTTTCTACTACTCACTATGTTACTGAGCATGGTACTTTGTTGAAATACCTATAAATTCATATTAAAGCATTACTTGATTTATTTGATTTTAATATATGAACTGTGTATGAAACAAAAAGATGTATTCAATAAAATTTTTACATATTCATCCTTTTGCTTCACTCTGTTAGAGCATTTTATGTTAGTCTGTTCTCCTTTTTCAGCGTTCCTTTCCCATACCATATGTGCCATCCCTTAAGCATTTCTGGCAGTAATAAGAACATGTGATTATAAGAAAGAAGATGGTGATTTAGAGCTTTTGCCAATGATAGGTCATAGGAATAAGTTATTTGTATGGGGAGACAATTGTGTCATGGACCCTTATAGCATATCTTGTGCTTACCTGGTGGCTCACTGTGGGAGGAAGTGAGTGTTGGAAAAGATGAGCCATTGACTATCCAACGTAGCAGTTCCTGCACTCAGATTTGGTACTGTAACTTTTCTTTCCTTTTTTCCTCTTCCCAAGTTTGTGCTATTATTTTCACTATTCCATCCCTTGATTCTATGGGAAATTGAGGAGGGGAAGGATTTTTCCTCATTTTACAGCCCTGTATGCCTTCCTCTCTCGTCTGTGGGCTTCCTTGTCTACTGTTTTCTGCTTGTTAAACAATCTATTAATGTGGGATCAGCCTGCTTCATGGATTGTGAAGTTAAACATCAAAACTGCATTATTTTATTTTGCTGGCAATTGTTTAAAGTACAAGACAGTTTCTTGTTGTCATCTAAGTTCTGTAGATCAGTGTTGGGTAACAGGAAAAAAAACGGGAAGGAAAACATTGCACCAACATCAACCAGCTACAGATTATGGGAAGGAATGTGGAAACTATAAATTTCTGTTACTCAGGGTTGCGCTACTCTTTCGCTATTCTGCTCTGCCATCATGGCAGGGAGTGGGAGGAACTTAGAAGTGAGGTTTTCTGATAATTTGTATGTCTGCAGTTGTTTATACCTGCGTAAAGCTGGAGTAAACACATTATCAACACAATATGGATGAGCCTGGATAAGCTGGTGGTTCATGAGCTCAGAGGATACACTTCCACCCAGCTTTCTGCCTTTTCCAGGAGAAGACATGTTGGGGGAATGGAAATATTGTTCCTGTGTGTCATTAATCTGACACAGAATAGGGAATTGTTTCTTCTACCAGTCTGTGTGAAGGCATAGGGCTGGAAATATGTCTCCTCCTACCATTTTATTCTGCACAGTTTGTGCTACCTGTATGGCTCATGAGGAGAAAGTCCCCAGACTGGACCATTCTGCAGTAAATAGTCCTGTGATAAAATAAAAAGAAGATGACCAAAACTGTAGCTGTATTTCTATCATGTTCTTAGACCCACAGGCCAGACTGAAGCACATTGACTGATGTGAGGATACTGTATAAAAATGAACAGAAGTGGCACTGTTTTGATTTCCATAGAAACAATCCCCTCGGGAGCTGACAGGAAGGTACAAAGTGAAGTTCTGGTACATAGACATTGCTCCCAAGCTTTCTCCTCCCTGCCTCTGTGCTTTACACTGGCTTGGTTTTTTTCTCTGCCTTTCATAAGGTGCTTTTAACTCACAGTTGCCCAGCTGCTTGAGTACATTTGGGATACATTTTCTGGAGCCCAGGATCCAGACTGTGTCTGTGCCTGAGAGTTACTGTAGAGAGGATCTTAGTGAGTGAGGGGTCTCACACCCAGCCTGCACACCATCTCCTCTACACACCTTCATCATAGCCAGAGGTTAAATGTCTGCTCTTCTGAGAAGAGCCTTTTGCTAACCCCCTCCTCTGGCCTTGAGTAACTTCTTCCTGACATACTATGAGTAAGCTTTTAGGTGGTCTCTTGTTCCTTTCAGCCTCACTTAAATGAGCCTCAGTGAGCACTCGCTAATCTTGCCATCCTGCCTCACTCCAAGAACAGGACCCACAGCTGCTCCTCCCAGACACCACTCTCGTCAAGGGTGTTAAAGATAAAAAGTATGTGTTCGGGGCAGTGCATGGAGGGAGAGGGGAAGGCTGGGGAGCACAGAGGTGATGGATGCTGAGGCAGCACAAGTGTAAAATACAACTGTCATCATTAAAATGGAATGGTATAGTTTTCAGGTCTATGAAATCTGGGTCTTTTGGACTAATAAAGACTTCTTCCGAAATCAGTCCTTACTGCAGGTTTGTTCCTGTAAAACATGTGACTTAACTGTGTATTTCCAAAACGGCAAAAAAGGGAACAAGCTTTCAACAGGTTTAATTGTATAAATGGCGTAGTTAAACTTTATGTGAAGCACAAGTAGGATCTGTGAGTTTGGGATGCTCTTATCTAACAATGTTTGTGTTTATATCTGGGTGGGTGATTCTGGAATTAGTAGAATATGAGCTTTAGTGCCCCATGTTAACATTAGAGTAGGATTTGCATTTGATTGTATTTATCTGCCATTTTAATTTTAATCCAAAGCCAGATGTCACTCAGTTTTGAACTAATAAGGATACTTTGCAGTTGTACAGTCTTCCTAAAGCTACTAGTGTTTTAGTGTGTCACTTTTATTCCCTCATGAATGGAATTATAACTTGTCACACCATCCCTGAGATAAATATACAGTGTAACTTCAGCTGCAGATAAGCCTACAGTTGTTGGCACACCAAATTTCCCAGAAGAATAGGGAATATTAGTAAAAAACTGCTTTCAGAGTTATCAGTGTGTGCAAGCTTTTTATTGGAAAATACCATCCTTATCAATGTTAGGTAAGTACAGACTGGAAGCAGTCTAATTGCTTTTGATCCATTCTTTTCAAAATATGAGCTAAAGCAGAAGAGAGTTACAGGGCCATGTTACGTAGGTAAAAAAGAGGAAAGTCAACATGCTAATTGCCAAGCCTGACTGTGATTTTGAAACCTTGGGGTCAGCTGCCATTTCTATTGTATCATTCCAAAACTTCAATTTCCATTCTTAGTATCTACTAGAATTAGTAACTAATTGGATTATGCTCCTCTAGGCTTGAATTATGCAGAGACAGATCATCTCTTGTACTTTACTTCATAAAAGTGGGCCTAAATATCTGTTAAGGACTTTTTAATAGACGTGATGAAATAGTTGGTTAAGGAATTTCCATCCTGCATCACTTAGGTGTATATATATATATATATACACACACATATATGTAGTGTATTCACATACTACTGTGTGAGTAGTATGAGTTTTTTCTTCACACCTAACTGTAAAATTGCCATAAGAAACCAAGTTAGATCTAAGTCAGACCTGCAGTCAGTCTGGCCAGAAGGTTATCCCCAGCAGTGGCCAGCATCATGTACTGCAGAAGGAGGCAAGAAATCTTGTGCTCGAAGGTATGGTGTAACCTGTTGTCTTGGTTTGGACAGGTGTCTGCTAAGGAAGGCAGGAGTCCCNCTCTGGTTCCAAATTGGTGGAGCCTTTATTTTAGGTCATAAAACGTGAGGTTCATCATTCTTGCCGGAAGTTCTCTGCAATACTAACACTTCCAGCTGTAACTGCATGGAGAGAAAACCAAATCCTCAGCTTGCTTACTCACCAGTTTTGATGATGTTTCACAGTTACACTACACATTTCCCTGGACCAGTTATTCAGACTTTCGTTTACTACCTCATTGATTTTGTGTTACAAGTCAGGATGAAATGGTGCTTCAGGAACTTTCCCTTAGCTTTTGATGCATTTTTAAAATCACTCTAGTGTCACATCTGTTTTCTGTGACAATAGTTACCCTCTTTCCAGCTTTTCACTTTGTGGTGGGACTCTGTCGCTTTCATCATGCTTCCCCAGTTTTCTTCCTTTTTTCTGTCTTTGCTGTGGGATGATCTACTTTGTGTAGTCTGTAGTATACAAGGGTGGATCTCTGATCTGAGCAATTTACTCACTGGGCTACTGGTGTGTCTCTCTAAAATGTTAATGCTTTCTTCATTCCACTCCAGAAAGCATTTGAGCATTAAGCAATAGCAGGAAGTTGCAATGCTGCTAGTGGTGATCTGGATAGTCCAACAGTGTTCATTTTGGTGGTCGTGGTACTCTGACACTTACACACTGTAGTGCAGGCACTAGGACCTGAAGGTATGCTTTTGATGTTTCTGTGTGACTTGTCAAAATATACTTCATATATATTTATCTCTGCTATTCATGTATGTAGCAGTTTTAAAATAGCAACAATACTTTGAATGTGATGAATGTGTCTGTGAGTGTTGCCAGATCACTAAGTGGGCTGGTTCCTAATACTGGTTATTGCCTGAATCCACTGTAAGTCTTTTTCTTCTGACATCATGCTGTACCTCATTCCTTTTTTGCTGTAGTCCTTTGGTTGGTTAAACTGCATGAACTCTACTGAGACTGAGTTGCAGAGATGATAATCTTGGTGTTTCCTGTTCAGTGTTTCACAAGGGCTCTCAGCTTGTTTCCCGACTTTTAACTGCAGAAGCATTTTTACCATGTGACTTAGACCACTCTTCCTGTGAAAAAGGACTAGCTTTGAGTATTTCTCAGAGCAATCAGATACTAAAGTACTAACAGTTCAAACTCTGCTTGGTATAGTACCATACCTTGGGAGTTTTTTATGTACACTGTATGGTCACTTAGTCAGATTTCATTATATTTTTAAATAGGTTCTTTTTTTTTTTTTTTTTAAGCAGGGTGAATTTTGTACCACTGTTTTACTCTTCATTTGTTAGCTGCCTGCCGAGTGTTAAAGACTCTATCAAGCAATTCAATTTCCTATCTAAATTGGGAAGGTAAAAAAATTAATAGATCCAGTGGATCTGGAGGGCTTCTGGTAAATGGTGGTATGAACTCACGAGTCAGTATGTATTACACAAACCTGTGAGGGCTTAATATACATAAACTGAAAGAGACTTGGTGGTTAGAATAGCAAGTTGAAGAGAAAATGTCCCAATCTCTTAGATATACAGTATGAGGAAGGTAGGAGTATTAAATAAAATAAATTTTTTAAAAGTTTTTTATGAGAGCGTAGTGAAGTTTTGAGAATGGGGAAAATAAAAATGGGGAAAATAAAAGACAAAGAGTACTTTTAACTGTGTTACTTCAAAAGGTGGTCCAGAAGGCATCGGTTTGAAAATCAATCACTCTAAAAATATGTTAGGTTTCACATATATGCTTTCCCATGAAGCCGTTCTCAGCTTGTTTATTCGTAACAACCGCAATTTCCTCATTTTATTTCAATTCTGGTTTTTTTCTCTGCTTAAAATCTTATGCATGATATGGGAAGTTTGCTGTAAAAGTCCTGTTCTGTTTGGTTTGGGGGTTTTTTTCTGTTCTGTTTATTGTAGTTGATAGTGATTTTAAGAGTTCCTAGTATTAGTACAGGCTAGAGAAACCCCTTATAGAATGGTTACAGTAGATTAAGATTGAGTATGAAACTCAGGTTTTTTTCTGGGCACTTTGGTAAATCTTTTCCCTTGTGTTGTTAATAATAACTCGTACAACTGCACATTTCACCTTGAATTTCTGGTTTGAATAAGTTCAAGGCTATTTATAAAATTCAGAAAAATTTGCCGATACAAAATGCAGCAACATCCAACAGGATAATTTCCAAATCTGCAATTTTTTTCTCTGTTTATTTCTATTGTGGCAATCAAATGAAAGAAATGGAAGCAAATGTGGAAAGAAGTCAAAGAGGAGGAGAGTGGATGGACACTCTTTTGCAATTCCACATTACAGGAACTCATTTTACTATCTTTAGTTCTTCTAGCTCTTGACAAAATCTTTGGTGAATATGTAGAGTTCTTATACCAGTTTAGGAAACCATTCAGTGTGTTTTAACATAAAAAAATTTCCAGTGTGTTTGTTGATTATAATAATAATTTTGTCTTCCTAAACCAAATCAATAAAAATTCAAGAGAAAATAAAATATGAGAAAAGGCAATGACTTGGTGACATGACTATCTTTTTTGTTGTTGTTAATTACTGAAGAGGGTCCCTAGGTTTGATTTTTTCCTTTTTAGACAGTTTTTGTACTTCTCTTGATAAGATGTTGCAACTGGTTGCAACTGGAGTAATTTTTTTGCCATTTTTAAATTTCTATTCTGTAGAAATACAGTAAAGGAGGATTTCAGTTTGTCAAAAGAACATCTATGAAGATCATTTCCTTAAAGTTGATCTAGCTAGTGCTTAAAAAAATCCACCAAAAACATACAAATAGCTAGAACTGATAAGATTTCCTTAAAAGATATTTCGATCTCCTAAATGAGAAAACAGGAAAACATAAAATTATTCAGTATTATTTAAACTGACGAGATACTTGTCAGTATGAACTGCAGCTTCACTTTTTGGTCACCTAACAAATGTATCTTCACTCTGCCTGATCAAATAAGTGCCATTTTATCTAGCCTTTCTATGAAAATCGATTCTCCAAGTGCCGGGTGTGTAGGAAGCTACACAGCTGTTGACTCAAATAAATGAATTAAGATTCAGTAGTCGTATGGCACCCAGCATACTGCTGAGTCTACACAAACAGAGTGTTGTGTACAAGGCTCTGTTCAATAAGTGTGACACAGAGAGAGTGAGCCATCCGGCGTGGATTTGTCAGCTGGAAGGGAAGCAGATAAGATGACTTTAACTCTCCATTTGCTCAGTCCTGTGTGATGTTTGTTCCCTGTTCCTTGGGCAGAGCTGTGCCATCTCCACTGCTGGGCTACGGCTGCCCTCAGCCCTGTCAACGACATCCTATTAAAATGTCTTTAAGAGTATCCAGTTCCCAAATCTTTAGGTCTTTGATTTCTGGGATCTGAGAGAAACGTGGAAGTTCAAAATTCAGTTCTTGGTTGCCTGTGCCTTGTTTAGTTACGTCATAATTCTCAAACAACAGATACTGACTTTAGGGTTCAGTGGCCTTTATAATTTATCCATGGAATAGTTACGTGACTCAAGATGCTCCATTAAAGGAAAAGCATTAAGACTGAAGAATGGGATACTTGCTGGTTTTCTTTTCTTGCCAGTCTTTATAGTCATTCGAGTTGTTGCTACCCTCAGTTCATTGTTTTCTTGCATCAGCCTGGTCCTCATCCTGTGAGGTGCTGTGGTTGGTTGCCTTTGGCTGGCTACCAGATGCTTACCAATCTGCTCTATCACTTCCCCTCCTCAGCAGAACAGGGAGAGAAATTACAGTGGAAAGCTCATGGGTTGAGGTAAGGACAGGGAGATCACTTGCCAACTACCATTGAGCAAAATAAGCTCATCATAGGGAAAATAATTTAATATATTGCAAGTTAATAAAATGATAGGACAATGAAAGATAAAAAGAAAATTGGAAAGATCTTCACCCCACCCTTCCCTTCTTTCCAGGTTCAGCTTCACTCCTAACTCTTCTATCTCTACCCACTCAAGTGACACAGGGGGATAGGCACTGGGGTTTGCAGTCAGTTCATAATGCTTTGTCTCTGCTGCTCCTTCCTCCTCACGCTGTTTCACTGCTCCACCATGGGGGCCCTCCCAAGGGAGACAGTTCTTCATGAACTTCTCCAACATGGAACCTTCCCCCAGTTCTTCAACAACTGTTCCAGCCTGGATCCTTTCTACAAGGTAGAGTCTTAGAGGAACAGCCTGCTCTGCTGTGGGTCCCCCATGGGGTCACAGGTCCTACCAGAAAACCTGCACTGTGTGGGCTCCTCTCCATAAGCTGCAGTTCCCACCAGGAGCCTACTCCAGTGTGGCACACCATGGCAAGCATCTTCATTCAGGGCATGTTCACCTGCTGTGGCGGGAGGTCCTCCACAGGCTGCAGTATGGATATCTGCTCTGGCATGGTCCTTCATGGGCTGCCAGGGAACAACCTGCTTCACCATGGGCTTCACCAGAGGCTTCACCATGGCCTGCAGGGAAATCTCTGCTCTGGCATCTGGAGCATCTTCCCCTCCTTCAATACTGACCTTGGAGTCTGCAGGGTTATTTCACTTACATTTTCCTGCTGCTCTTTTACAGCTACTGTGCAGCATTTTTTACCCTTTCCTAAGTGTGTTGTCACAGAGGTGCAGGCAGCACGGCTAAGGGACTCAACTCTGGCCACCAAATCCATCTTGGAGCCAGCTTGAACTACTGTCCCTCTCTGACATGGGGAGAGCTTCCTTCTCACAGAAGTCACCTCTGCAGCCCCCCTCCCAAAACCTTGTCACAAAAACCAGTACAGGTGCACACAAACCCAGAGAACTGATAGGACTACTTACATGTTTAAAGTTTGGCCCTAGTTTGAACCCTGGTTTTATGTGTTCAATACCACAGTTTTCAATCTTTTGCAGGCTTGAGCCTCTTAAAAAAATGATGTTTCTAGTTCTTGTCTCTAGTAGTGTTCCATGGCAGACACCCTTTTACACTGCTTCTTTCCCTGCAAAGGAACAGATTTATGAGGAAGGGGATTATTACTCAAGCTGTGTCTCCTCCATAGCTCAGCACCATCAGTGTGTGATCCTGTCCTCACACTGCCCTCTTGCAACAAGCGATGCCATCGACTGTCATGCAGCATGGACCCATTTTCCTTGTCTCAGTGCACTCCCTCATGTCTTGAGGTTAGGTAAGACTGGAGTTCTCTCAGTGCAGTAATATTTGAAAGAAAAAGGGAGAAATATTGAGCCAAAAAGTTGGTCGTGTACCTAACCGTAACCCGGTTTTGCACTAGGTAACACCCAGTAAACTCCCATAGTACCATCCAGGCCAAAGTAATCTAAGCCAAAGAAAGAAGGCTTTCAAGATGAAACATTCAGGAATTTCTCAACATCACACTTTGTTTCCCTCTCTGTCTCTCATAGGCTACTTTTTTTTTTTTTTTTGATATTTAAGATACAAGCATGGTTTATTAGCTGGTGATCTCGTATAAAATGTAAATGATAAAAGGAGGTCATTGGCACTTCTGATGAGCGTAGATCCAAAATGTGTGTTTAAGCATCTACAGGATAGAGGTTCTGAACTGTCAGTAGTTACTTCTAGGGTATGAATTCAGGTTTTTGCAAGCCATGAGCAATTGTTTTAAAGTTATTTGTGAACGCAATATAACAGAGCATGGTGTATCTTCTGGTTTCAACCATTGCTGGCTTTGAAATGAACTTCTGATGATTTCTTGTTTGTGGATTTTTTTCTTTCAGATGGAGCAAACCTGTGATGATATAGATGAAATGTTCAGCAATTTACTTGGGGAGATGGACATGCTGACTCAGGTAAATAATTACCTTTTTCCATCAAGATTAGAAAAATAGCTATTATGTGTTAGAGAAAAGAGGGAACTTTTCTACATTTTCCATGCACTTCCACTCTGAATAAATACAGTTACATTATTCTGGTGAACCCTCAACTAAATTTCTCTGCTTGATAGTTAGAACAAGTGGCCTGAAGAATAATGTAATATCAGTGCAGGATAGGTTGTTAAAAAGACCTAACTGCTTGTGAAAGACATTTTCTTAAAAAAACCCCAGCCCAGCAATTTAAATTCCTCTGGACTTGGTCCAAAGAAATTAAAGGATTCTGTGAAAACAGGAAGAGTTTGAGTCTAAATTTTCAGGTATGAGTGCTTAGCATACACGGGTAAATGGATTGTAGCCTGAGTGTCAAATGTGAACTTTGGAAATGGGAACAACATTTTGAATCGATGCTTAAAAGTAATCTTTAGATATGGCAAAAAATTAGGCTGCAGTGAGAGTGCCATTAAAGAATTCCTAGAGGTATTATTGCCAGTGCAGAATACACTCTTGAGAGTATAAAACAGCATGAGCCTTTCCCTAAGGCTCTAGTCATGAAATACTTCCTGCAAAAGCTGATGAAAGGAGAATTTTTATTTCTAGAAAAATCTACAAAGAAAGTAAATTTGTTGTATTTTCATAAATGCATGATTGAAAACACTTAAGCTGCCATCTTGGATGTGTGAGTTTGGTTACAGCCTTTGTTTTGAGGGTGTCTTTTTCTTGGTGAATCCCAGTGCTTGACAAATTAAATACCAGTAATTCTGAGGCACAGAATAGAAATTGTGTTTAAATTGGGTGAAAGCCAAGCTTTCACATGGCATTCTTAGCTGTCAAATCACAATACTTCGTCCCTTGGTATGGGTAGCCTTTCTGCTCTTTAAAGGCTTTTTATAATTGTGCATATTTATTTTCCATATTTTTATATTTATATAAAATAGGGAGGGATTTCTGGTAATCTCATTTCATTATTAGGCCTTCACAAGAACAAAAGACTGCTTGTGATAAATTTTACCTCCTCAATTTGGACACAGCACTGTTACAAGTGCAGGTGGTGCAAAGAATGTAAGAGAATGAGCCTCTTGTCTCTGTGCTCCCTGGTGCAGTAGTGGGTGGGATGGAGTGTTCCTGAGATGGAGACAGGCTTCTCCTCCACTCTAAAGTTCTGGTATCACCTCTCACATCAGGATTATATGGGCCAAGGAGACAGGGGTGTCTGAAAGCCTGAAGACTTTCAGTTAACTGAATTGGATGTGTTAATTCCCTCAGACACTTAACTTTCAAAACAAGACTGTAGATAGTTTTTCACACTTTTTCACCAGTCTGTCTGTTCCTAAAGTAAGTGTAAATGGTGGGTGCACACAGAGATACCTTTACATGGCATAACAGGGCTGAAAAAGAAATGCAAATTCAGAATTGGCCTTTTCTGCCACAAACTAGGAATTCTGTATTTACACAGATTTGCAGTTTATATTGCAACAGCATGGGATTTTCTTTCTTGTATTTGGATTTGGTTTTTTTTCAAACAACAGGAGAAAGCAACAGCTAGGTTTCATTTATATTAGTAAATAAAGCACTCTGGAAAGAAAATGGTACTGTGGCTCAAATGTGTACACAACTAAACTCTTTCCACACTCTCTTTCAAAAAACCCAAGCTAAAAATCAGTCTGGCTTTGCCCAGTGTCTCGATTAGAAACAGTCCAATTCTCTGCCATTCCCCACACCAAGCCCAGCTGTTGTCTGACAAGAGTTGCTGCCATCAGGGGTCAACACTGCATTAGGAGACATGCAAAACCCTTGCCATGGTTGTGAGACAGTGCTTGAACCCTTGTTCTGGCCCTATTTAGTTTACCACTCTAACATAATCTCAGAAACCAGTGTGTGTCATTCTGTTCCTTGAAGAAGAATTGATTTCATTAGATAGATTCAGGTAACTGATTTTTAAATGTTAATGTATATAATAGTGATTATATAATCAGATACTTGTTTTTTCTTCTACCTTAACAGAGTTTAGGAGTGGAGACTGTACCACCTCCATGCCCCAAAGAGTCCAACAATGAATTTAGCTTTACAGTTGGTTTTAAAGATTTAAATGGTAAGTAGCTGAATGGACTCTTTCATGCCTTTTATGCTTGCCTGAAATACCTCACAGCAACAAATGAGAAGAAAATCTTTACATACGCTTGATCAAAAACCCCAAACCAAACAAAAGAACCCTGTTTTGCTGGAGGGGGAGATATATTTTTGTGTCTCAATTTAGGAAGCTTCAAAGGGAACAATTTTTTGGGGCATTACTTGGTTTAAGTAGAAGTAGACTTTTAAAAATGTCTGAATGTAGAGGAAAACAAAAATGAGAAGTCTCCCAAATAACTTTCTAAAATGCAACCTTTTTAATGTAAAGATATAACTTGGTGGAAGACAAAGTTTCCCAGTGTGATGTCAGAGCTGTGTAAGCATTTCTGTCCAGTGGAAGTATCAACTTCAGCTGCTTCCACTTTTCAGTGCTTATTCTCATCTTGGTTTGCACTGTCACTTTTGCATGTACAGCTGCTTGTTGAGGCTGTATGGCAAACCCACTGAGGGGATTTATCTGAGTTTGAATTAAGAACCCTCCCTTTGTTTGGGCTAGGATTTTTTTTTCTTTTTTTTTTTTTTTCTTTTTTTTTTTTTTTTTTNTTCTAGAGTAAGATGTTCACCCTTTCTCATGCTTGGGTTCTTTTTTTTGTGTTTGTTTTTTTTTTGACTGAGGGCTGGTTGTTTGCATTAGTCTGAGTTGGTGTTAACCTCTGGTTTTGTCCCAGGGTCAGTTAGTTCCCTGTCGGACTTCCTAAAGGCTCTACCAGCAAAGTGGGTAGAGCTATGTTAATAGAGAGGATCATAAGCCAAATTTCCCCCTGTAAAGAAAAACTTATTAAATACTATATTAACATAACAGGGAGAGCAGAGTAAACTGAGATGGCCTAGTGACATGTTCACACTTAGTTTGATGAATGACCTATTCTTTATTGGACTATGTTAGCATTTTTGAATATCTAATTCAGTGCTCTTCATTCATCTCAAAATCTCACTTAAAAGTTTTCCTAGTTTGTGATTTATTTATTTCTTAACTGGACTCTTCAAAGAGATTTAAACCAGTGACTTTTCAGTCTTAAAGATCCCTTCTCTTCTAGAAAGATAAATCATCCTACAGGGTTTTACTCCACAGTATCTCTTACACCATGGCTAGCTCAAACAACCACAAATTACATATGAAGTTCTGGTATAGGATTTTATCTTATACTCTCTCAGAGTAGAAAACAGAAAGAAGTTACAATGTTTCTATCTAGTTTATTAGATGCTTTTAAAAGAGACTTTCTAGTTTGTTCCTTGCTTGAAGGATCCTCAAAAGCTTGCGTGTGATGTACCACCCATGTGGTATGTCACAGATTACACAATTACTGATGTGGTACAGATGATACTATGCAGTTTCTTGTGTCTTAGAATTCTTTGACTCTGCTTCATGTTAATTTTAGAGTTGTAGAATAGTAATAATATATGGAGATATTCTTGATCTAGGCCTCAGTTACATAGTTTGTTGTGTGCTGTGCCAAAACTTGCTGAGCGTTTATGTACGCATTTACAGCCTAACGGGAGCTCATGGAGTTTCTGACATTCATATCACTAAGCATGTACCCAGTAACCTTGCTGGATCAGGGCCATGTTCTGTAACATCATAAGGGCATGAGACTGTATCACTGGAACTGAAGCTTCCTGTCCTGTTTAGTTTGTATTTGTAGAGTTCCTTGTACTCTGAACTTCAGTATGAGTGGATGAATGGCTGTTCCGAAAGCACGTTTATTTCTTGAACCCATGTAAAATGTTGTTTCCTTTCCCATAACCCTGTAACCATGTCTTGTGCAATTTAATCTCTGGTGAACTGGAAACAGTGCTTTGCACTGCACTCACTCTCTGACACATTTTGTGGTTTTCTTTACAGAATCGCTAAATGCCCTAGAGGACAAAGATCTGGATGCTTTAATGGCTGATCTTGTAGCAGACCTAAACGATGTTGAACAGAAAACTTTACAAGCCCAGAAAACTTCTTCCTGCAACCAGCAAATTACAGTCACTCAGCCTTCAACAGGCTTGAATAGTGACATTTATTCTAAAGTAAGTCCCTATGTTACCATTACTGGACAGTTGGGGGATGATTTGCCGCCTCCACCTCCAGAACCTGAATCAGACCTTCCACCGCCACCACCACCACCTCCTCCCGAGCCACTTACCCAGGTAAGTCTGGGTGAAACCTTATTCTAAGCATTCACTACTTCTTGTCATTTTGCAAGTGGTATTTGGCTCTGGAATGCCAGTGGATCTCCCAGGTAGATATATCTTGGGAAGGTTCTGCAATGATGAAATCTGCATGAACTCTGGAGTGAAATTTCTGCTGTTGTCAGCAGTTTCTGCCCATTCCTTGACCTATTCCTCATTCCTTCTTCTTTCTAATCATCATTTTGATAGCCCAGTACCAGCATAAATCATTGCAAATGGTTTATTGTAACAGAAAATTTATCACTGAATTTTTTTAAGAAGCACTGAACAGTTAATATCTTCTTATAGAGAACTTGGTTTTGGCATCAATGCAAAGCATGGTCAAAGATCTCTCCACTTTGTGAAGACATCACTGAGTGTGTTCATTGCAGTCTGTGCTATTTGTACTGATGAGAAAATTCTGTGGATGTTTCCCAGCTCCATCCCTGGCCTAAGTGATTTCTTGCAACAGGAAAAGCTGTTCAGTTGTGTAAAACTCAACATTTGCTAGGTGACCACGTGCAGGGACGAGCACAAGGAGTACCTCTCCCAGTCCTAACACGGAATCACTCTGATCTTCTTGATCTTGTCTTGGAAGGAAGTTTTGGAGACAATCTGCAGTAGGGCAAAAATGCTCTTAGGAGGTGCCAAAGTTATCAGTGGGTACCTATTTATAGCTATTTACAAATAACTGGCTTACCTGTATCTAAAATTTCAGACTTATCACAGTCTCCTCCTTCTTGCAGAGCTGTTTTAACAACTGAAATAAAATGTGGTATTTGTAGTATTTTTTTGACGTGAGGTTGTGGAGAGGTAGATAGTATGAGAATTCTGCCCTGTCACAGCCCTGGGAGGAGAAGAGAAGGCATTAAAAGAGTGATGCAGTCCCCCCAAAAATAAATCTGAAATAATGAAATATACAAATATATCTCTTTCAGTATTCATGTTCACAGTAACTATGATTGAGAGAAGATGTTTACGTTTAGGGAACAGAAATATTTTAGGGAACATGAAAAGTACCAGTCAGTTTTGCTTAAAACCGTGGTCAATTCATTGCTGTTTATAAGCCCACACAAACTGAATATGAATCACCTCAGCATCACTGCTGCCCCTGTGTTTGGAATCATACAGCAAGCATATTCACCAAAAGGAACAGAAAATTGGATAGGAAGGGGACCTTTCTGATGAAATAAAAAATGATTCACTGGTTAAAGCTTCATTTGATGCATAGGACCTTTCAATGCTGTTTAAAGACTGAAACTCATAAACCTGTGGGAGAAGCTTTGCCATTTTTCTGCATCTCAAAGATAATAGTTAACTTCCTTTCTTAAAGGAATATCAACATTTGCAAAGCATCAGCTAAACAGCTTCAGAAGCTGAAGTATTTTATTTAACTAGTATGATTGATATAGAAGAGATGCTATCAAGATGAGTTCTATCCATTTCCTTCAAACATTTCCCCATCTTGATTTAGACTCATGATCTTTAAGGAAGCAGCAAGCTTCTAAGTAGTCTGGTTTGTAAGCTGACAAGTAAGGTCTGGAAGGGTAGCTGGTTAGGTGGGCTGAGACTGGCCAGACTCAAGGGCTAGTAGTCAGTGGTTTGCTGGCTGGTAGCAAGTGGGATCAGCACTGGGGTTTATACTGTTTGACATTTTCATCTGTGACTTGAGTGATGACTTAAAAACCCACCTGCGGATGTTCTGAAGATGCTTTTAACTGAGGGCACTGACTGTCAAGATCATTCGCAGACCTTCAAGCAAGGGAACTTGAAACATGAGGACTAGGCCAGCAAAACTCTCAGAAACGCAGCAAGGTACAAGGTCCTGCACCTGGGGTGTAATAACCATTTTTATAGCTTGGGAGATGACAGGCTGAGCAGCAGCCCTGCTGAAAAGGAGATCCTGCTGGATACCACAGTGAATAAGAACCGTGAGTGAAAGATCATCTCAGCAGAGGAAACTGGCCTCTGTTGGGAGGAGTACGGCCAGCAAACGAAGGGAGTTATTATTCCTTTCTCTTGGCACTGGTGGGCCCACTCCTGGAATGCTGCACTCCATTCTAGATGTGGAGATACTGGAGAGTGTCCAGCAGAGAGCTGGTGGAATGGCCAGAGGCGTGCAGTGATCAGGGGCCAGCAAGTACAGGCTGAGGGAGCTGTGATGGTTTAGTCTAACAGAGAAGGCTGGAGAGGGATCTAATGACAGCCCAAAAATACCTGAAGGGTAGAGGCAAAGCTGGTGGAGCCAAATTCTTCCATGGTAGTGTTAGGTCACTAACGGGCAAGGGGCAACTGCTACATGTTACAGCTTTGTGGTTTCAGACAGGACATTATGAAAACATTTTCTGCCTCAGATGGTGGTGAAGCACTGGAACAGGTGACCTAGAGAAATCTCAGATTCCCTTTCTTTGAAGGTTTTCCAAGCTTTGCCAGGCAAAATCATGACTGGCCTGATCTAATGTTGGTGACCATCCTGCTTTGGTCAGGAGCCAGACTATGGACCCTCAGACCTCTCTTCCAAACAGCATTTTTATAATGCTGGGATCTAAAGATCACTGAAATCAACAGTGCTGATGTTCTTTCCATTGAGGGTTGTACTGAGTTAATTCTTTATTAGCTGACATCCTGCATTACCTGAGGGTCAAACAAGATTTTAGAGTGTATATACTTGCTAAACACAACTAGAATTCTCTATGAAAAAGTGTAGCTGAAAGTCACTTCTCCCTCAGTTGAACTGTTCCTCTGAGACTGATCTCTAATGATATTCCCTGGTCTCTTTCCAGATTCAGGGAGCGTCAGAGAAGGATAGGAGCAGGTGGTAGAAGCATTTCTAAGGAATATATCTACAGTAGTTTACTTCCTCATTCAGTCATTGGTTCTGCTTTTTCCTGCAGCCTTTGCCTAATTTTATGATACAGATTGTATTCAAATACTGATGACATACCCACTGTGGCTTACTGTCCACAGAATTGCCCACAGGGCTATTACACAGGTTGCGGTACAAATGATGGCCGTAATAACCACTTAAAATTAATATGGAAAGAATTGATTTCAAATTAATATTCATTGTCTCGATTAGTATTTGTTTTGACATGACATTTCTGCTCAGTAGAATGAAATTCAGCTGTAAGTGGAATGTATTTTGTGCCATCAAAGTCCACGTTCCTGTTAGCCACGATTCTTGATAAGTGATTTTTGAACCAATCAAGGCTGAAGTTTTGTTTAACACTTGGGGTTATCCACAGTCAAATAAGAATAGTGTTTGTCATTCCCAATGCAACCATGATATTAAGACCCTATTTTCTAACCTTTAGGTGTGCCAAAATAAAGAAGTATGGCCATTCTTTCAGGGAAGCATAGAGCTGTCTCATAAGTTTCCATCAGTTCTGACATTTCTTTTTAAAACTGCCCTTAAGCTACATAAATCTTCTTCATTTGCTATTGGCACGGTAACTTTTTGTGCTTCTGTTTAAAGATCCAGAAAATGTGGTGATGATACTGCAGCAGGAAAAAAAATGTTGTAGCTTGTCAAAGCATTTCTCTAATACAGATGCAAAAATTTTGCATCTGACAGCTTATTTTCTTTTTCTACAGTAAGTGAAAGCTTATGAAACCATGAAGGCGGTCAGGTGAGAGCTCTGTTGCACAGATTTATACAGTGTGTGAACTGTGTTCAACACAAGTCACATGCAGGTGAAACCTGAATTACACCTGCTTAAATTTTCATCAGAAAGCTTGCCCACACCACAGTCAAACACTTCGGTTAAGATGCTTTTCCTGCTTGCTGCAGAGAGGTGGTAAGGGGAGGGCCACAGCGTGAGAGGCTGTGTGCTTTTCCCTCTGTACAACAGTCAGCCTCACTGCAGCAGCCACCTTTGTGCAACGGCTTCTGTTCGACTACAGAAGCTTTTTTTGGATTCTCTAAGTTAAGTACTGCTGAGCTATAGTAATTCAAATTTCCACACCTGCAGAGAAAAAAACAGGTATTTTTAACTGATTGCTTGGTATTTAAAGTGGAGAATTTGATAACAGGAAATCACTTGAAGCAGTGATAAAACAAAAGATGTTTAGTTCAGCAGGAGGGATGTCAGTCAGGAGTACTTCAGCTGAGCCATGTTGAACATGCCTCAAAACTTGGAATGAATAAGATAACCTTCTTTGCTCTTTCTTTGCTATGACTCGATATCTCTGTAACAGGGAAGTGATGGCAATGTGATTAGGCCTAGTTTCTTGCACGTGCATATTCCATGAGTTGCAGTCAGTTCTCTTGGTGCAAAGACCACTAAGATTTTGACTTTAGAGTACCAAATGGAGGCTGAAGATAACAGAGAAAAGTCTTTTGTGGAAGCAGGACAGGATCTTTCTCCCACAGTCCTTGACTGGAAGTTAGATGCCTGTGAGTAGTGTAGCGCAAAATCCTACCCCTTTAAAACAAAGGAAATGGTGAAAGTAACAGAGCAACATGAACAGCAAAAATCAGCAGAGGCAAGAAAGAAAAGACAAGACAGTCTGCAGTAGAGGCAACAGGGACGTAAAGTTGGAAAGAAACCAAACCCTCCAGTAGTACTGAGAGTCCAAGGCAGCCCCAGGAACCACAGTCACTTGCTGTCCAAAATGTGCTTTTCCAACTCCGTATGTGACTGGAGGAGACTTCTGGAAGAGAGATGGCATAAAGGAACAGTCCCAATCTATACAGCAGTCACAGAGGTGACAGTTGGCACTGGCATTTGGTACATGTACCTAAAATTCTCAGCACCTGGGGATCCAGAATCTTCTTGGATCACAAACCTCACTGATATTAAGAGAGAGGTGTGATACTGATAGAGCTGCTTTTTTAAAGGAAAGCTGGGTGATACTGGGATTTTGGGGATTCTTACTGTGGCATTCAGCAAAAGCTGGAACGAATTTGTGTGCTCTATCTAACTGTGTCTGTGTTAGTATGAATAGGTCCATTAGTAGAATAAAAAGCCACGGTATCATCCAATTAATGGAGGTGTTCCTTTCAATAAGTATCTGTGCAGTAAGATAATATGTGGCAAGTGAAAGAATTCAAATAAATTAATGTACTTAAGACAGAGTATAAAATTGGAAGTGGTTTAATTGCAAGCCAAATTTTCAGTAAAATCCTACAAATTCTAGTTCTCTTAACCCTATTGAGATGTGAGTTTTCTTCCAAGGAGCTGCATCCACAATGCTGTTTCACTCAGGCTAGATCTTCCTTCACTTCTCTTTTGTATCAGCTGTACGTACACACAAAGATAGAAGAGTCCAGTATTCAGACCTTCCTGTAGCATTTGAGGAGCACATCATGTAAGAACTATACATGTTGATTGAGAACAGCAGGAAGCACTGGACTTGTAAATCAAAGCTTTGGCTGAAGGATATTTGGTCAAGGAAAGCTAGGGATTATCTGTATGTATGAAGTTTGCTATGACAAGCCTCATCTTCAGGGTATAAATATCAAGAAACAACCCTTTTCAAGTAAATGTAAATTCCTGATGTAAATGTAAATTCCTGCTTAACAGGAAATATACCAAATGTCTTGTGTCTTTTCAGGAAGAACTAGAGGCAAAGGCTAAAGCTGACAAGATTAAACTTGCACTGGAGAAACTGAAGGAAGCCAAAGTTAAAAAGGTGAGCCTTAACATAGTAAATGCACCCATAAGAGCTACCACCTAAGTATCAGTTAACATTTTTCTTAATAATGATGTTCTTTCTAGAATGACTAGGCTTTTCCATATTTTATCTGTAAAGATATTCTGTGGAGCTTTCGTCATCCACCTCGAGAAAAGTCTCTGGGAGAATGCTACCTCCAAGGGAGTCAATTTTAGAAGACTTGGAAAGGGCTGCCTCGTTTTCTTTTTTTCATTTTTGGGGCAAAGCTTACTGTTCAGATAAGTTGCTGTAGAGAAAGTGGAGTGTACATGAAAATATTGCTTGCTTATGCTGTGCTAATTCCAGGAGTATTAAACTTATCTTTTACAGTGGATGTGGATTTAGCTAATCCCTATTAAATTAATGAGGGTCTTTTTGCTAAATCTTTTCACAGCAGTGTAGTAATGAACAGGGATAACAGAAATTATTTTAGACCAACAAATTAGAAAACTTCCAGCCAGTGTCTGCACTGTGCTGCAATGTGCCATGTAATTATGCCCACTCATCCTAAACTAGTGTTGCAGCTGAACTCAACAGAAGCTGCAGGTGTTCAGTAACTCTGAGTAACGGATGTGAACTAAAAACAGTCATGACTTTTCAGTCTTGCTCAAAGGAGATGGAAAGTGCTGGAGTCTGCAGAGTTTCCAGGAGGAATGGAAGCTTCCAATAAATTTGAGAATGTCCAGACTTGAGATGGTTCCCACAGAACACTTTATCTTCATGTACAAATGCTACTTCTGAGAGAATGCCTTGGGAAGATTTCACCAATGTTGACTTTGTAAAGCTCTATAACTAAAGTTATGACTGCTCATTGGTCATCCTCTGTTCCTTGTAATGTTAGTAATTCTCCTTTGGGATACTTTTTTTCCCTAACTTTTTTTCCCACCCTGAATATTTGGAACCAAACAGTAGAAGTAAGGTTCAATCTTGTGACTATATCACTATAATGAAATTACTATGTCATTCTTGAATTCTAAATTGTAAAAAAAAATGGTTTTCTATATTTTACCGAAAGTGGAGGGCAGAGGGCAGGGATGATGGTGAAAAGCAAGCTCACAGCCCTGGACTTCAGGAGAGCAGACTTTGCCTTCTTCAAAGATCTGCTTGGAAGAGTCCCATGGGATAAGGCCCTCATGGGAAGAAGGGACCAAGAAAGCTAGTTAATATTTAAAGATCATTGCCTTCAAACTTAAGACAGTTCCATCCCAATGGAAGATGATCAGGAAGTGTCATGAAGATGATCAGGAGCATCTCTCCTGTGAGGAAAGGCTGAGAGCCTAGGGAAGAGACGGCTCTGTCTGGTGCTCGTCTATCTCTAGTAAAAACTCCAGAGAGGGTGCAAAGAGAGTGGAGCCGGGCTCTCTTCAGTGCTGCCCAGTGATGGGACCAGGGGCAATGGGCACAAACTGAAACACAGGAGGCTCGGAACACCAGGAAACACTTCTTCACTGTGAGGGTGGGATCATAACAAACCATCTGGACAGGGTTCTGGCCAACAGGCTCTAGGTGGCTCTGCTTGCCCAGGGGCCTGGGCTGGATGACCTCCAGAGGTGCCTTCCAATCTCGGCTGTTTTGCGATTCTGTGAAGATGGAAGCTGCATGCATGTTTCTGAGCAGTCAGTTATAACCAGACAAAAATCCCCTTTTGCCTCAAACATGTTAGATTATGCATGTACAACATTTCTTTTTCTCTGTAATCTGCACTATGGCTTGGCTGCCTGTTTTACAGAACATTCTTCTTACAAGGATTGGAATCAAAACAAGTTCATGGTTTTTGTTACATTTGTTTTTGCTTTTCAGAGATAGTGTAGATTGTCTTGGGGATCATAACTCTGCTTCTGCCTGACCTTTTACGCAGATTGTCTCTACAGAACCAAAGCTTCTTATGCACACATATTTAAATAAAGAGCTATTTAAACGAGACTATATGGAAAAGTCCTCCCAACTCACCAGCAATGTACAGACCTTATAGAGAATTATTCTACTGTTTTCAGTACTAATGGAGCATTTAAAGTACTTTCTTATAATGTATTTCCAGTTCTATCACATTTTATGTACTTCAGCATTTTCTTGCATTGTTCCTCTCTGAAGAAAGTTCACTCTGTTTCTTGTTTAACAGATACTTCACCATATAAAGAAGTAGTGAGTGTCATAGGTTAATTTGGTCAATATAACTCATGAGGGCAAGAGGAAGGGCAGTCACTGATCTTTTCTTTGTGATGGCCAGTGACAGAACCCTAGGGAATGGCCTGGAACAGGCCCCCTGGGGACCTGGGGGACAGCACCAAGCCTGACAGAGTTCAAGAAACATTTGGACAATGCTCTCAGGCATATGGTGTGACTCTTGGGGTTGCCCTCTGCAGGGCCAGGAGTTGGACTCGATCCTGATGGGTCCCTTCCAACTCAGCATATTCTGTGAATTCATCTGTTTTCTTATTGATGACTGTTGGACTATGGCCCATCTTAATACAATCCAATTTTAGGTTATTCTGCTGGCATGGCAAGATTCTTCCATTCTTTTTCTATTTAAAACTAAATTTTCCACATTTGTAGCTTGCGTTAAGGATGCTCTGTCCTTTTGTACTTGGTTTCCCTATCAAGCATTTTCCGTAATTGCACATGTAGTAGATTTAGAGAAGAGATTAACTTCTGCTTTTTCTACATAGCAATTTCACCTCCCCTGAAGTCATGCATAGGACAAGGTTCAATTTTATTTTTAGAGAAAGGTCTTTATTTTGGTGACATTATAATGTGAAAATTTCTGAGCTGTTTTATCCTCTCAGCTTGCTGTGGGACAGGATGCCTTTGAATCAGTAATAACCTTCAGCCTTAATCTTTCTTATCTGTGTTAGCAGATTCAGACTAGTCTTTTTCTTGCTTCTGAAATTAACTGTGACTTTGTTCTCAGCTTGTTATCAAGGTGCACATGTACGATAACAGCACAAAGTCTCTAATGGTGGATGAGCGTCAGGTGGCACGGGACGTTTTGGACAATCTCTTTGAGAAAACCCATTGTGACTGCAACGTCGACTGGTGTCTGTATGAGATGTACCCAGAGCTGCAGATTGGTAAGTGGTGACATTCCACATAGCAAATAGATGTAATGCTGGTAATCTTGAAAGATCAGGTAAGCGTTGGTAATCTTGAAAAGATAATAACATTTCTCCTGCTCGTGTGTGCCCTGGCCTGGGAACATCACAGACTCTAAGCTGAGGGATGATGCAGGAATATATTTGGTCTTTTCTTGTTGTAGAAATGAGTCCATTCAGCTGTGCTGTGACCTGCAGAAGACTCCTAGCTTATCACCATTTCCATTATTTTATTTTACACAAAATGAAGGGGCCATGTGAATTTCAAGGTGATGACAAACCCAAACACACCAGCACTCAAATCTACTTTTTAAGAGGGGATGCAGTGCTGGAGTGCTGTCAGCAGGCATATATTATATCATGGCCAAACAAATGTCATTAAACAAGACTCTGGGAGAAGTGTTTCAGTCATTTCTAATGCTTTTCACTTGTGGTAATCATTTTCTTAAGTGTAGCTGCGTACAGGATATTGCTCTGTGATGGGACTTATGGAATAATTAACCTGGCCTCCAGGTCCTAGGAAACAGCTGTGCAAAACGTACAAATTGTTCTGTGCAACACGAGTCTTGTTTGAAAAAGGCTTCAAGGTTTCTTTCATTAAGAACAGAGTATTCTCTAATTGCGAATTATTTCAGAATCTTTTTATTTTCCAGACTGAAAAGGTATTGACGTCAAAAGGAAAAGGAAAATTGCCACAGCTTTCTTTCAGACTCACATTTGACCTTGAGAAATGGGAAGCTGTCAAACAGCCTTTAATATTCTCAGTTTACAGTCTCCCAGCAGAGCTGAGAAAATTCACAAATAAAGTCAGATATCAATATTGCACTTTAAAAGAGCCCCAGGTGTAGTCATTCTGCTGAACTAAATGAAAGAAATTTAAAAATAACTGGAAAAAAGCCTGATGGGTCATGAGCAAGGAGATGCTCATCTGCTTTTAAGAGTGGCACAGAAATTTACTGCCAATCTGTTCTTGTTACTTCATTAAGATAATGGTGCTGCATTCTTTTGCACCTCCTTGTCTTAACTAAAGAAAGACTGGAAATGCCATTTGACCCTAGAAATGTCACAAAAGTCACTGAATAATTTTGGAGTGTTTTCCTGTCTTAGAAAGTTGCTCCCTTTTGTCCAGTGTAACTTGGACAAACATGTCTGCGTATTAGGATGACAGCACATAAACAGATTGTTTTCTGAATCTCCATAGTCATGGAAAAGAATGTACTTGTGTGTCTTCATAATCTGGATAGACATTTGAATTTCCCATCATGCAATTAAAACTGAAGGTATCGGGGAGATTGTTTGCTGCAAACATTGGGGTTAATGCTTAGAATTTTTTTTTTAATTACTTGTGCTACTTTAGTCCCAGCTTGTGCTGGGACTAAATTACTAATTTTTAATTACTAATTACTAATTACTAATTTTTAATTACTTGTGCTACCCTAGTCCCCTAGGTGCTTTTGGTTAGTGNAGGAATTGCTCTCATAATGAATAAAATTTATTTTAAAAGCCAGAACAGAAGAAAAGTACCAAAGGAAATAAACCTGTATCTGGTTCAAGAAAAAAGGAAAAATCTATGAACTCCTGATGTAGAGATCTATTACCAGGTCCAGATCTGCTGAGAATGGAGCCTTTTTGTTTGCAGAAGGCAGTTTCAATATGAGTGGAATGGTACATGTTCTTTCTTCTGCTTCCAGTGCACAGCAACATGTAGTTAATTTTGTTCAAAATCAGAACAATGTGAGCTATTCTTTATTCTTGTCAGTATACTTCTTGGCTGTTCTAGATAGCTTTATTACTATCAGCACAAAGACAAAACTTTTCTGCACTTCATCTTTCTGCCTGCTTTCCACATTAGAATTAAAGAGAATAAAATTACGTTTACTTTAAGAAGCAAATCCAGGCCAACAAAATCCATCAGATACATTAACAGCAAGCCCCTGCTNTGAACTGAAGGTCCAAGCTACTTTTATATCACAAGATCCTTGACAGGTTGTCTTACATATACTGTTATTTTGAAAGGCTATCATTGCAGATAAAATAAACTACAATTTTAGATTAATTACATGTTAAATGTCACAGATAATCTCAGTAGTGAGATGGTGATGTAACACTGGGTTGTACATACCAGAATGTAGTTTGCAATAAGGACTATTGTCATGTAATAGCCATCCAGATTTGACTTTTTTTTAGGTAAAAATAATTATTAAAAAGACCCTCCTGAAGATGATATAATCACACCTTACATACAAGAAAATCCTGGTGCAGCAAATGAGCAAACAAAAATATATGTGGCAAAAATTAGTGTTAGTGTCTGAGAATTATTTGATGGCTATCCTGAGCTATAAGGTACTGTTCACCCTTCAAACCATTAACTGGGTTTTATATAGTGCTTTCTGCTTCCAGTGCATTGCAGAAGTATCAGTTGCTAAATGAGGAGTGTTGTGTTGTTGGTGTTAGACATTACCATGTACATGTGAACTAGTCCTGAAGCTAATCTCATTCTGTGAATTTAATTAATTCACAAAATATAGGTTGGATGGGATGTACCTTGTCAAAATAACGTGTTAAAGGGAGCCTACAAAATGTATGCTCTGTTACCTTCTCTGATGCTAGGCCAGTTTAGGCCACTGGAAGATGTGATCACCACAGACCACTGAAATGGGAGTACAGCCGTTCCCAGGAAACTGCCAAAATCGTACTGAAACCTGGAACTGGGTGAATTCCCTATCCCAGTACTGAATATGTAGAAAAGTGCAAGTTGGGACACTCCAAAATGACCTGTCAAGTTATGCTGAATTCCCTTTCCTTTAAAGGGGGTTTCATGTTACTGTTCAGCTACTTTATATAAATGAAACTGAAGAGATTGGAGTTACCTAATCTCACCATACCCTGTGGCTTTTCTGGGTGGAAGACTGGGCAGACCAGGAAGGGACAGAGCTGACATTAGGTCTCTCACATCCCTGGTAAGGTTTCTAACTACAGAGATGCTGGTTGAACCAGTATACCTTCACATCAGTTCTCAGTCTGTCACTGTATTTTCTCTGTTTTGCTATTTGTGGTTGTAAATACAGTTGCTTGAAACCAAGCATTTTATTTCCAGTGCACAGAATTTTTCCTGCTGACACACAGCAAATTTTCATTGTAAAAGAAGTAAAGCAAGAAGACAAGGAAATAAATTTTTACTTTTTTTTTTCATTTCATTAGCCAAAGTGAATATATACCCCTTCTCCCTCCCTCCAGTCTGCAATACTGCAAACATTAAAAAACCTAAAATCAATCAAAACCAGAAAGCCATGAAAAACATGAGTGTAACCATCTACTCCTGGTGGGTCACTATTTCCATCCCTGCAGTCTTCAAGCAACAGCACAGAGATGCAGGAGGAATCCAGGAGCATGGCACAACTACATAAGGCATCTTCTGTACCTGCTTTGCCCTTCCATGTGAAATGATTTCATGTGGGTTTTCACCTGTCTGTGCAGTGGAAAAGATTGCTGGACTGTCCAGCCCTGAGTGAACATCAGATAATGATTACATTCTTACACAGGAATTTCTGCAGGCCCAGGAGAAGGGAGAAACAGTTTGAATGTCTTACATTATCTTCTCTGTCTCTCCAGAAAGGTTTTTTGAAGACCATGAAAATGTTGTTGAAGTGTTATCAGACTGGACTCGAGACACTGAGAATAAGATTCTGTTTTTGGAAAAAAGCCAAAAATATGCTTTATTTAAAAATCCCCAGGTAAGCTAACAAGGTATTTGGGTAAGAGTCTAAACTTAGGTCATTTAGTCTGCATGCTGCCTATTGCATTAATAATTTGCTTTCAGCTCTGTCAGTTCAGAATTAGAGAAAGCAAAACTTGTATTTTCTGCAAAATACCCACCAGAACGTTGAATGCAAGGATATAAAAATTGGTGTTTTCTATTTTTTTCTGATACTATTTTAGAGTCCTGCCTGTAGAGGCAAAACCTGAAACATGTAGTTCACCTCTAGTGCAAGCTACTGCTTGGGCACAGCTCTTAGAACTGGGTGAGATGGCACAGCTGTAAAAACCTGGCCTTTGTTATTACTACAGCCTCTCCACTATTTCTGCTGATGGATATCAACATTTCCTTGAAGGTCCAGTTTTTGCCAGTTGTACATGAAACTTCATAAGAGTATACTGAGTACTACAGAGGATATACTGGATTTTGTTTATACTAAGGAGAAGAATTGGATGAACAGTAACTTGTGCACATTAGCTTTGTAAAGGAGGGTCTGCACACTGAATTGCATCAAATTATTTAGATAGGTGTATATACAAATTGTTTTATTTCTTGTGCTACGTCGTTAAACCTGCATGTACAAATATCCTAGAACATACAATTGCTGGATTCTGGGGCACAAGATCTTTTCCCCATGTCAGCTGATTGTTGGCTCACTGAGCATCTGGTTTGTTCCTAAGAGCTGCAAGAGAAAAATGAGCAATTCAGCACTGCTGAAAAAATGAGTCAAATATGTAATTTGGCAGCAAATCACCAAGCTGCTCATTAGGAAGTTATTTTTTTATAGAATAAGCCAATGTTTCAAATAAAACCTGCGGAAAAGAAGTTTCCTTCATTGACATAAGTATCCACAGTCAGGGAAGAAAAACTTATGCAGCAGTGTACATGGATTAATGTCGATTTTTAACATGAAACAGCAAAGCCAAGTTTGGAAATAAAACATGGTGGTTAAAAATGTCCTCATTTCTAGGGCACATAAACCTACCCAGCAGCAGAGGTTCGACTGCACATTTGATTCGTACACTGTAGTATTATTTGGGCAAGTGGCTTAGGGCAAGGCTCTGAACCTCAAACAGGAAGTAAAACTTCGATGAATATTCTGCTCTGATGAGTACTGCATTTTGGTCGCAATGAAATTTAGAAATAAATGTGACCTAAACCAAAACCAAACCAAAGTGTAGCTCTGTCCTCGTGTCTCAGCTGGATCTGGACACGTCTGCAGTCACTGAGCTTTAGCCCCTGTGTGATGAGCTCTAAAATGAACAGTCTAAGGAAACTGGATCAGTTGTTACTATCACACTATTGAAATGTTTTGCCAGTAATAAAGTCTGGTCATCTGTCAGGCGTGGTAAACTCAAACATTGTGAACGGGGAGAATAGTACAGTCATATCAGTGCTTTGTGGCAGAATGGAATCAGTACTGCACAGAGCTCACACTTGATAGTGAAACATGGTAAAATACAGGATCTGCAGTGAGTCCCTGAGAAGGTAAACTGAGCGGATATGCTGAGTTGTGGGGGGTAGGGTGTATGATTACATAGCTAACTATTTATAGAAATTATGGTGTAACCAATGGGAGACTGAAATCTTTTGCTCTGAGACTGTCCTCAGTATATTCAACCTCCTTCCAGCTCAATCAAGGCTGCCACGTAAAACTTATTTTGGGAGTACAGAAATTGCAGTATGCTTTCTTTGACACACTCAGTGATGCTAATGCAGCAGCAGTTGAATTCCTTATTGGTTTTATTTTGTGCTCATTCTGTTGGAAGTGTTTTGTGGAGACCTTACAGTTTTTTAACTTGCAGATATTTTTCTGGGGAAAAAAAGGAGGCAAATTCCAAAGGTGGCCAGGTGTCTACAGTTTATTCTTAGACAAATTAGTGATACAAAATTTTTATTATAGAGATTTGACACATTTTTTAAGTGCTTTAAAAGAATCTTATAAAGATGGGCAGATGCCTTCCTAAAACAAGTGGACCTCTGGAGAAGGTCTGTGACCTGTGCCAGTGTTTATTGTTTCTTTCTGTGAACTAGTTATAGACCTGGTATAGATTAAACAACAATTAATTAAATATGTCTCATTTTCGAAGGGGGAATTGATGTTCAGAA
>VYZQ01010191.1:64625-89414 GCA_013400655.1 Mystacornis crossleyi
CTGTAAAGCAAAGAAAATATTTTGAGGGAAAATGTTAGTCTGCAAGCCTATATTAGCTCCAACAAGCTGTAATGCCACTTGGCAAGTTTTTGAATGGCATACCTCTACATTTTTTAAAGAATTGTTGCTTTCTGAGGGCCCCCTTAGGAACTGCTGTGTCAAAACAGTGAGAAGTCATCAGCTAAGTTACTTGCTCTGCAGTGTTTCAAACATAACCAAAGAACCAGTCCAGCTCAGAGGCAAGAGACCAGCTCATACTTTATAGTGCAGGAGAAATGCAATGGCATAGCAGCTTCAGCAGTACCTTGCTTCTGTGCTAGATGGAAAATCCTGCTGAATTCAAACCCATATTTTCCCAGCTTCGGGCACTGGGTTGAAAAGATACCATATTTATATCTGACTGGTTAAGCTGTTGGCATCGGTACTTCAAGAGCAGGGACGTGCTGGTTTTTCATTCAAATGACAGCAAATGGCCTGTGAGGGTAGGCTGGTTTGGAGTTGAATATGGCCTCATACTTGAAGGAAATGTTCGTTCTTTTCCTGTAGTCGCCAGTTGCGTGAGGAGCCTTCTAAACAAATAACTAGGCTAAACACAGTAACATTTGTTCCTGCTTCGAAGGTCTTGTCTCACATTAACAGGGAGAANTGCCTTCCCCCAGTCTTGGTCATCTTTAAGGTGTGTCTTTACGGAGGGAAGAGCACTCAAGGAATGTTACAAGAATGAGCAGAGCATTCCTGCCATGTTTATATCTATGTTCCAGGCATTGCCAAGAATGTAAAGAGAATGTAAACACTGTAACTAATGTTAACCACAACCCCGGTGACCTGGTTTTAGCCAGAACAAGGAGATTTTTCAGGTTGTCTGACGCAGCCTTGAGTAATATGGGTGTTGCCTTCATGATATTTCTCCGAATGTTGCTTCACTTTGATTTCTCTAAATGGGATATGGGCTTTTTCTCCAGTTTCTTCTCCTAGGCTACAGTCTGGTATGGGGCTTGCAGAGACAGCGACTCTTTGGCCCTGTGGCCTGTCCCAGCTAACATGCATCCAGTCACCAGGAGCTGGCAGCTCCGTCTGTCCTGTTTCTTTTTTAATCTTGGTGTTTCTTTTCAGCTTCAGTGATCATGCTAGGGTTACGTGGCTAATGCTGGCTTGGGTACTGGTGTTAGTGTAGCAACAACAAGATCATGCACATCATGGACAGGTTGCTTTGATACTTACCCTGAAGCTGTGGTGGGTTTTGCAGCCTGTGATATTGGAGCTGCACCTAAACTAGGTAAAATATAAATATTCTTCTCTGCAGATCCATCCTGTAGGATATTCCTCTTACAGCTAGAGAAGCACAACGTGCTGTGAGTGCTCCTTGTGTATCGTTTGTTCCTATTATGTCAGCACCCCAATGTATATACTTTACCTCAGGACAAAAATGGGCTGTGCTTTGCTTATTTGCTAATAATTGAGACACTGAGGAGATAACGGGCAAAAGGGTGGGGTGCCAGAAACAATTAAACATCGCAGTGTTTATTAGCAAAAGAGAGAGCATTTTGCTGAGCTTGTTCAGAAGTTTCCTTTCAGGATGATTCAGGAGACAACTGCAATAACAGAACAAAGCAGCAACTTCCTCATATCAGGCAGCAGAAAGCCCAGCTGTGACCAACCAGAAAGAGCACAACTGGCTAGCTGATGTCTGAGAGCAGGGTCACCTTTAGCTGTGCCTGTGCAGCAGACCAGGACTGATACGGCTGGGTCCTGAGGACGAGAGTGCAGCCTGGCACAGAGGCTCCGATGGACTTGGCTTTCAGGAATCCTTAGGCTTTGGGGCAACTATAAAACTTGAATAACTGTTTTATTTCCCAGTGGCTGCTTGGTCTGTGCTGAGCTCTAGCTTTCTTAGATGCACTTGTTCTATACCACTGCTAAACAAGTCTTCCTCCCTCGAAGGAAGTCCCGCATTTCAAAACTCAGAAACAACGAAAAGAACCCTCAGCCTATTGAAAACAGAGCCTCTGAGTATAACAAATACTTTTTGGACTGCTTCTCCTGTAAACATGCAGATTCCTCCTATTTTGTACTCAGCCTAAGTCTAATGCTTACATAAATTTAAAGAGCCCACCTCTCTCTTTGACATCAGACAAAGTGAGTCTTTTCCTAATAGAGACCTCCATATGCAGAGAAGAGGAAAGGAAAGGGCAGCCAAGTTTGAAAAACAACCCTCACTCGAACCTGCCTCTGTCCAGTTCAGATTTGTCACTCTGTTCCCAGCAGAGCTTGCAGGAGAGGGTCACAGCACAGCTCTCCCTGCCACACTGCACAGAGCGCTGGCCACTCCTGGGAGAGCAGTGGTGAGGGAATGAAATTCTCTCTCCTTTCCAGCAAAAATATATTCACATACTGCACACAGCAAGTAGGAATGGTTGGGTTCCTCAGAGCCACCTTTGCATTCACAGATGTGTGTTTTTATATCTAGAGTGCCTGCAAATTTTCTCATTCACCATCTACTATGTTATATGGGAAATGCTGTAGAAATGAATAAAACCTTTCATGATTTATTTAATATTCCAGAACTGAAAGTCCACAAAAATAAGGTATTTCACCAGGAAGGAAGGGATCTGTCCATTATGCTAGCAACGACATCTATCGCACTGAGCAGAAACTGTGAACGTAATGTTTATTTTGTGGATTGTCTCTGTGTGTGCATGCGCACGCATGCTCGTCCAGGAGCTGATTTTGTCACACCATGTTAAGAAATCTTTCAGAGCAGACAAATAGCAAGGTAATCTATATGCAAATTTGCTGGTTTAGTCAGTCTGATGTGCCTGTGACAAAGAGTGGATTTAATTATAGTTTATTGGTGCTGGTTATGCTTGAGTAATCTGGAGGTAATGGTGCATAATGCTGAATTAATCTAGGATGAAAAAAATTGGTTTCCTGAGGATAAACTGAGACAAAGGCGAATCATCCTCTATTTCTACAGCTGAGTACATTTTCCTGTGCAGTCAAAACAGCTGAGTTTTCCTGGCATCATTTGGCACCACGATTTAAAAAAAAAAAAAGTTCTAATGATCCAAAGAATTTTGAAAGTAAATTTTCAAAAAGAATAGCTTGTTTGCAATAGCAGCATCATTCTAGCAGGTAATTTGGTATTTAGCTGCTTCTCTCCTGATTCCCTCCTCCCTCACACCCAGTGTGCTCCATGCAGGCTGAGTCATGTATGTAATACATTCAACACAAAGTTAAAGAGGTAGAAGGTGAGAATTAGCAAAATTTGAGATAGAAAACACTATGAGTAACATCTATGTCGAACAAATGGCTAGTGCAGGAAACAAAGATAGAAAACAGGACATTTTTTATTTCTTTATATGAAAGATTTGGAAATTGTGTTAGTATGAGTGCCTCAGATAAGTGTTTCAGAGTAAAATCCATTGCTAGATAAACTGAGAAAGCAAAAGCAAAAATACTTTTTATTGCAGAACACTTTCAGGTATGTGGGATTACAGTCATGTACATGCACAGTTTTGCTAGATTAATGTATAAACAGTGGGGAGAATTAAGACAGAAAATGAACAGGGAGAAATTGAATATGATAGCTTTGGAAAATATTACTTCCTGCATAAAGCAGACCTCTTTGGTTTCAATGGCTATTACATATATTTTTAATGGCTTAAAAATTTTGCCTCAGGTCATTAGAGAAATGTAGGTCAAAAGAATAATTTCCTTATAATAGGGCAATTACTCCTTTATTTGTAGAGTTCACACATCTTCAAAAGATCAGTTAAGCATGATGATCTTCATGCAAGGAGTGCATAGCATCAGAATTTGACCACGATGAATAGTAGATTGCAAATCTGAACCATTTCAATGTGACTTTTGAAAGGTGCTGAGTATTAATTCTACTTTCAGTCATGGGAGCCAGAAGAGTCTCAGCTTTTCCGAGAAGCTAGTTCAACACAGCACAAGTTCATCGGTAGTAGTTAAGGTATCCAAAAGCATTGAGCATTTTGTGAAAATTTGGCCAAAAGCCAAAGCTCGTGATCCAAAGTTAGTCACTCTTTATGCTTCTGGCTATTGTTTCTGCCTCAGAGACTGAGCAATGATCCATATATTTTGGGGCAAGGAATGCAATGAGATGCCTGAATAACTTCAGTTTACTTTTCATCTTCAGTGTTGGAAGAAGGCAAAGCAAAAGAACATTTTATTGGGATAATCTCCAATTTCATGCACACATGGCCTTCAGTCATTTGTTTTGGCAGACGCCATAGAAATCACATCATTCAGTTTTCAGAGTGTTTTATCTTTTTTTCCTTAGGCAAAGAGTTTATTTTATATCTGAAAATGTTATCTGTGGACAAATATTTTTTTAAACCTCTTCAAAAAACAAACTCTTTATATTCAAGTGCTTCTGCTATTTTTATCTCTAGACAGTTGATACTTACAGAGGAGACAGTGGGACAGGGGAGAATACTAGGTTCTGTTCCAAGCCTTTTCAGTGCTTTTCTGGGTGAAACATGGCACATCCTTTTGCAGCCTGACATTCGAGATGCTTGGATCTTAATGCCTGCAAAATCAGGCTCAATGATGCAACTAATTCATCATTATTAAGAGTTTTGACATGGACAGATGAAAGTTCACTGTAGTCCATATTATTTCAAAGCACTAGTCCACTTTTTTAATGTGAGAAAAATTCTGGAGTCCCTTTCTACTTGTGTATTTCCACTTTTCTTTTAAACTATGACTTCTAGAGTTGTTGCTGTTTAAGCAGTTGTCTTTCATAATTCATTTTGATGCTGCATATTTCAGAGGCAAAGGTGCTAAACCTTTCAAGAGAAGATGTTTTCACTTTGCTGTCAGATGATTTTAATGATCTTTTCAGGACATAATATGCACCCAATAACAAAATAATTTATCTCTGTCTATATGTGAGGTGTGGCATACTGAGGTTAGTGTTATTTTGCCTTGAAGTACAGTATTTCTCACGGGTGTCATGATTGATGTTAGTGACCTCTGCTAGTCTCACAGAGAGGTTATTAAAGAGGCTCTGAATCTTGCGCAGTGACTGCAGCTGCTTACGTCTGTGTGCTGGACTGAACACTCTCCTGAGACACCGGAGCTGTGAAAGGAGGAAATCGGTCCACACAGAATCATAGAATTGTTTAGGGATCTTCATACCAAGTCAGCATTTCCAGGCACTTCCAGCTGCCTAGGTTCTTCTTCAAATTGCTTATTCTGAGTCACCATTTTTATGCATTATGTAGTAGACTTTGTCTGAAGTTTTTGGCTTGTTGAGCTTGTAAAGGTCAGCATCGAGAGCGGAGACTTCTGCCATTTGTACTGCTGAAGCAATTCCACTATGATACAGTTCCTCCAAGCAAGGAAATGGTGGGGTGGGTGGGCTGTGAAAATTCTTGGCTGACACATTTTACCTTCCTACCTAAGGTAGCATGCTTCATGCATCTACAAACCACAGGAAGCCAAATGTCTCCATCTGATCCACTTACTACTAATCCTGTATGGGTATAAACCTTCAGTGCTAAGCTTGGTGCTGCTGGTGTTTGTTCCTGTGGTCTGGCCTTGCAGACAGCCGCTGTAGGCGGCCTCTGCACTGGGCCGCCTGAAACAGTCCTCCTTAGTCCTGATCCAAAGCCTTTGTGAGGTGAGGGGGGTATTTCCAGTTGACCTCAGTGGGCTGTGGATCCAGTAATAAGTTAAACTTTATGTGTCATTCATAAAGTTACGTGTAAAAAGAGCCAGTGCTGCTGCTGCTGCTTCTTGGAAAAAAGAGAGACAATACAGTTCTCAGCTGTAACAAAGAGATTATACAGGGTGCCTGCATGGCTCTGAGGTGTCTGACCTTCCGTCTCAGAGCTGGGGGTTCAATCACTTGCCAGTTTGGTCCCTAATTGATAGCATATATTTGTGACTGTGCACTTAATCACGGTTGCTGATTGGAGTAATTTAATCAAGGAATTGATTGGGGCAATTTGGAATAAGTCCCACTGGTGAATATCAGTAGTTAAGATGGATTGCCTAGTGGAGACAATAGCCAGGAAAAGATCGGGTAAAGGGTAGCCAGTGAGTAACTCACATGTTATCCAGCAAGGAACACTGTCACCTTATTCACTGACAGTTCCCCCTCAACTTCTCAGGATGGTGAGAACCCCACAGTCTGAAAATATTCATAGTCAGGGTAAGGAAGCAAGGTGAGGAAACTTGCTGATGATGTGTTACTCAGATCATCGAGGAAAGGGCAGACTGAATAATGCTGGAAGGCCACTGTGAGGCTGAGGTTCAGTGCTCAGTAGTTGTCAGATATATAAATCAAGCATTAGGAATGATTAGGAAAGACATAGATGATAAAACAACAAATGTCCCTTTACTGTGGCGTGGTTTCTCCTCACCTGTGCAGTTCTGGTTCTCTCATGTCAAAGAGAATATATAATAGACTTGGAAAAGTATCAAGCAGGAGTAACGAGGATAAGCAAAGGTAAGAAATTACTTTGACTTGAAGAATGAAGAGACTAGAAGCCCGTAGGCTGAAAAGGAGAGACAGCTTGCGACAACCATGATGCGGATCTCTAGGCTCAGGAGTGGCCTGGAAAGGTGTGGCTAGGGGTCAGGCCTTCAGTGTCTCTTCCAAAATAAGAATGTTACACAAAGCTAGTGGCAGTCAGGTTCAGTGAAGGAGGTAGTTCTTCATAGAGTGTGTGACAGGCCTGCAAAAATTATTGCTAAAAGGTGTTGTGGATGCCAGAACTCCCTTGGTGCTCAATAAAAAACTGAAGAAGTACCTGCAGGAAAACCTAATTATGGAGAAACCCCATGTGTCTCAGAAAATCCCCAAAAATCATTGTAGACAGCGAGAGTACAGAGAAGGAAGTATCATATATGCTTATCTTATTCTTTCTCTTCCCCCATTTCTGGCTACACTCAGAGTCCAGATACTGGGTTCAGGGACCTTTGATCTGACCAGTACAGGGATTCCTGTGAAACTAATACTTCCATAGGGTGTCCCAGAGGAGAGGTCTGCAGCAGCTCCTCTCCCAGAAGCAGATTGCAGTGGCGGGGCTGTGTGTATGTGCAGCACCATTAGCTTGCTCTATGCCATGACCTTCTCTGCCTTGTTATGCAGTGTGGACATTCTTCCAGATGTTTGCATGAATCATTTGTTAAATGATAGAAGTCTTCTATTTTCTCTTGTAATAAAAACACACATTGGTACGTGTGGTGTTTAAAAATGAGGGAAATACGTAGATGCAGTAGACTTCTTGTCATGAAAAAGAAGGGGAAAAAGAAAAGCTCACCTTTTTCCTTCTTGAAAGGTTTGGGTGCCATCTGCTGGGTTCAGTAGGATCTTACACACTGGAGCAAAATTGCTAGTTGCTGGTTGAAAAGTGCCTAAAGAACTGAATTTGCCGAGGATTGCAGTGTCTTTGCACCTCCTGGTTCTTTTGTCTCCATTGCTGATAAAGTAACCCAGGTATATGGGATGTACTCTGTCACACAAAAAAGTGCCTGCTTACAGTTCCCTTTTAAAGATACCCTTCAGGCTAAATTCTCTAATGATTTTCACTGTGTTTGGTCACCTAATGGAGAAATAGGGGAAGGAAATAAGGATTTTGGGGCTTTGTGTCCTAACCAAGTATTGTGCTAGCAGAGCCCACTCTGAGCAGGCTTCAGGCTCTCTGAGACTGTGGGAGACAAGGACAGGCAGATGCTGGGAGCTGGAGCAGGCTGTTTGTCCAGGGGCCTGGTTACTGCCTGTTTGAAACGTGACAGAGTTGTATGAAAACAAGACACAGCGCTGTACGCTGAGCTGGGTGAAGGGGTGATGTGTGAGTGTACCAGGTGGGTGAGGGTCCGTGAGGCGAGCGTGGCGCCTGCTCTGCAGTTAAGGCACCTGGTGACAGTGAGCTGGCACCCCTGGGCTTGTAGTGTAAGATGTCCCTAGCTCTCAACCTGGGAGTGCCCCAGAGCAAGGTAATAGAGTAAGGTAGCCACGGGCAGTTCCAGGGGGCTGAAGCAGACTTGGCGTATTCACTGTCCAGGGGAGTTGGCCAGCTGTGTGTTTGCAGAAGAATGGCCAAGGGTGTGACCTGTGTGAGCAGGTGAGTGCAAACATGCAGGCACCTGAACATGGTTACCCACAGCACTGCCTTGGGATGCATTTGTCACTTTGAGACCTCTTAAGGGGTGATATCCCTTTGGTTTTTTCTTCCTCGCAGTTATCTCCGTGGTATGTTCCCTCTCACTCTGTAATTTGATGATGCAGGGCTTTGGCAGCAAGAGCGGCTTGTGTGGCCCCATCGTCTCATCCATCCCTTGCTACTCATTCTCTCCCCAAGCTACAGTGTCCCTTATCCCCTGGCTGTATGTGAGGTTGTGCTGTGTACTACTGCGTTTTAAAACATATAAACCAAGACTACAGCATGATGAAATGGGTTATATTTAACCCAGACCAGTTCTGTTTGTTGTTTTTTTTTTTAATCAGAATATGGCCTCCTGAGCAGCTGGGTCAGCACACGCAAGGGAAGCCTGATGTCTGCAGTGCTGAGCAGGGAGCAAGAGACACATGGCTGAGGAGCAAGTCCTCTGTATTTGGTTCTGCTGTTGAACCCCTGGATCACCCAGCTGTGGGCAGGGTTTGGCCTCTGCACCAGGATGTCCCAGCCCACCAGCAGACATCTGTGAGGAGATGGCATCTACATGAGCCAGAGGCTGGCAGCACTCTGTGCTGTGAGGGACCCTGCCAAGTTTCCCCCATCCAGCACTGCTCTGCTGTGGGGGCTCAGTGACACGTATAAACCCAGTGCCCTTGCTGCTAGGTGGAGGTACTTTGAATTTTTAACTGCACAGGCTGAAAAGAGAGGAGTGTGACAATAATGAATCCTTGAAGCATATTTAGCTACTCTTTGTGCATTCACAATATTTAATTAACTGTGCACTTATAATTTTTAAGAATATAGATAGAAATGAACACATAAATAAGGGATAATTAAGGCTTTTTCCTTTGGGTCCGTTATTTTCTTTGCATATCAAGAGATGGCAGTATGTTTTTCCATCCAAGTTACTAAAGACTTACATCCTTCTCTGCTTTAGCAGGGAAACGAGATTCCTTCAGAGTCTTAGAGAAAATATTCAGTCCTAGGCAAGTAGGAAGTCTGGCATTTTGGTGGTCTTGGAGTTGCAAAGGTATGTCAACACATACCCATACTACCTTGATCAGTAAAGGAAGAAGATCCTAAATTTTGTCCAAAATTTAAAAAAAAAGGTTTAAAATTCGTAGAGGTTTCTGATACAAACAAATGCAAAAGAATACTTCTGATGGTGTTGGATTTTGAATGATCCTCTATCTAGAACATATTGCAGTTTTATATAAAATTTTTTCAAAAACAGCAAGAGTAAAGCAGAAAAAAAATATATAGGAAGAAAGCTAGAATTGAGCCCAAAGAAAGGCAGTCAGTTAGGAAAAAAATCTCTTTTAGCTGAAAGTTTATACTTAAATTTAACAGACTCTTTGAAAACTAATTATGTTCAGTGTTCAGTTTGGGCGCCTCACATATGACAAATCACAAAATGAGAAACAGACTTCCTTCTAGTGTTTGTACATTGAGTGTTAGACCTTGAATGAGAGCAATTGTAGATTTCACTGAACTCTGTATCACTGTTACAGTTCTGAAACCCTTGAATTCATATTACAATGCATTTAAATTATTTTAAGCAAAAGCTGCCGATGGTCACTCGTATATAGTTCATAATCACCATGTTTTTTATATTTTCTTATACTCTGTTTTTACTACCTTTTTTTCTTCCAAATCATCTTCATGATGTGTTTTCACAGAGTCATTGTGTGGTGCCTTCAGACTTTTGTATAGTGATTTAATTCCTGTGTTTGTCTTATTTTATAAATTATTATCTTTCAGCACCCCCAGATTCAAAAAGAGTCACAATATATCAAGTACTTGTGCTGTGATGATAAAGCAACCCTGCATCAGTGGGTAACAGGAATAAGAATTGCCAAGGTGAGATTAAAAGTAAATTTACTTCAAGATGTTTTCTCTAAAATCAGGTCTTCCTCAGGTTTCTCATCACCTCAACTGGAAATGCTGTGACAAGAATGGGCATTCATGCTAATTTTAGCATAGAAACAAAGATCAGAAGTGCACGATGAGGATGGATTTGCTGAATGTCCCTGCACCTTAGCTATCAATGTCTTTTTCTTATTAACACAGGAGTGAGTTCAGTAGCTGTAAAACTCATGTACTCCTAAAAGTTACTGCACAGTTATCTGGCTCAGTAATAATATGCTGTGGCTAAAGATGTGCAAGCTCTGGTCAGTCTAGTTGGGACATTTTTCAGACAGTCCTACCCAAACTGTCTGCCTCACTCTTCAGAAAGATCCTAATTGACGGCCCATTTTTCTTTGTACAAAACATTAAGGGAGATGGATTTATACATAGCCCTGGTATTGACTGTATTTTCCCATACAGACCCACTCCTCTTATCGGTTAGTTTGGGCTTTTCCCTGACAGTTCTGCTGCAGGGTGACATATAACAAAGGTGCGGGGTGAACATCAAATTATTGTTGTGTCTTACACTGACAGAGCTGTTTGCTCTAGAGCCTGGAATTCAGTGTCTCAAGTCTCCAGTTTGAAAATGTAATGCTTGGAAAACGACTGGAAAAAGATACTGCGAACAGTTGATTTTAAAGCCAAGGACTGTGTTTGGTCATGGGGATTCATGTTTCATTGTGCTATTACAGAGATGCTTTCCACCTGGCCCTACACAGAAAAGGGCACACTACTTGTAGAGGGACACTTTTTAACAAAACTAGATAAGAAGAAACAGGGTCAGAAAAGTTGTCCAAGAGCAAAAAGAATGTTTGGCCTATGTCAGGCTCATATTATGGTTTTGATTGTTTTGCAGTATGGCAAGACACTTTATGACAATTACAAATGTGCAGTGAAGAAAGCTGGCGTGTCCTCTCGGTGGGCGAATCAAAAAGTGGTGGAACCAGCAGCCCCTGCAGGATCCTCATCAGCAGGTACTGACACTGTCGCAGCAGTTTAAGTCACATTTATTGCCTACTTCTACTATGTTGCGTAGTCTTTGTTCAAAAAACTATCCCATGGATTCAGCAAGATGTCTTTTTATAGACAGGGCAGCGTAGCTTTGGTCTATGACTAAGCCCAGCAGCAGAGCTCTCACTTTAGAACTTGGAGAATACAAAGGCAGTTCACTGAAGATCAGTTTAAATCTGCATAATTTAATAAGGTATTTTTCTGTCAGCATCTGAATCCTTTATCCTCCATCTACATTTTGCAGACTGATGGTCCATGTCCTGAAACTTTCTGTTTGCCCATTATCGCTTTGAGTTCGCGATTTAAAGGCCGGCTCAGTGGTTGCTTTATAGTGAAGTTTATTCTTAGGCTAAGTCTGTGTCAGTCCATGGGCAAAAGCCCAAGAGATACAGCAAAAGTTCACTTCAAAATATTGGCAGTAACAGCAGATAACAGCAGCAGCAGCAACAGCATAGGATGGCAAGGGCCAGCAGCAGGGGCATAAGATGGAGAAAAGCCTGCCTGAACCTCAAAACTAACACACTTCATTGCTAAATTATCCAACGAGAAATTAACAAGACTTTCATGACCACCTATTCTGACCTATCCAGGTCGGATTCTGATTTACGGTGATGGTCGTAACTTTTACATAAAATCTGTGCAAATAGTGGTGTTTATACGCACCTGGCTCTATCTTGTTTTTATGTTGGAATGCAAAACTATGGTAGCTATGTTTTGGTTTTGTCTAGAACAGAGCTAGCTTTGTAAGAGGCGAGATTAAGGTGTTTTTACTGAGTCTAAGAACTTTTGAAGCTGCTCTCATGCAGCCTGCTTTTTATGCTTAAGGCACTTAAAATACATTTTATTTACTGAACTAAAGCTTACACTCTTGATTCAGCCTGTGTGACTCCATGTGCTTTGTCCTCTGTGTGCTTTCTAGTATCCAGGCCTGAGTGTAAGAGGCCTAAAGGAATAGGAGCAGAGGCAGGCATTCCAACAGCCCATCTCTATACTGGCTGTATTGGAGTTTTTCTTCCATTCAGTAAAAGGGATGAGCGGGATATTCTGATATTGATCATTATAGAAAGATTATTACAGGGTGAGCCACTCTCTTTCCTAGCATTTCACTCATTTCCATGGTGTTAGGGCACAAGAGTAAGAAAGGATTGGGTTCTATTCTAACCTTACTTTTCCAGTAGATCCATCATACTGCAGTTACTGATCTAATCATTATACAAATACAACAGGGCAGGATACTAGCTGTAACTTGCATGACTATTTTTAGTTTACATGCTTAAGATATGTTTTATTAGGAAGGGTCTGCTGGCCAAGTACTTACTGTCATAAGACAGGCAAAGTCAAAATCACTGTTGGCAGTTAATATTCTGACTTCTCACGTAGACAACACGAACACCTTTCTAGGGCTTCAGTTCACCTTTTCTGAGAACATGTGAGACAGAGGGTGGTCTTCCTACTATTCCTTGGAGTCAAATAATGTTAATAAATACACGTCTGGTGTGGGGAGATCCAGTAACAGACTGTTTTGACATCAGGGAGATTTCTGATGGGGGAAGGTGTTTTTAAGGGCTTGTTTTACTTCTCATTATCCTGCTCTGATTTTGTTGGTAATAAATTCACTTTATATTTCTAAGTTGAGCCTATTTCACCCTTGATGGTATTTGGTGAGTGATCTCTCCTGATTCTTATCTGAATCCCGGAACCCTTACTTAAATTTTCTCTCCTCTGTCCACCTGCAGAGAGGAGTGAGCGAGTGGCTTTTGTGGGTGCCTGGCATCCAGCCAGCATCAGTCCTTGACAGGGGGAAGTTTACTTGAGTGAGGGTGGGTGGGACAGGCATGGATCATTCGTGTTCAGGTGCTGACAGCAGTAGAGAGGTGGCTGACCAGGGGGACTCCATGCTGGTGCTGCCATCTGTCCTGGATATGGGCAGGGCTGAGGCCTTATAAAGGCTGTATATACATCTGTGTGACTTCTGCTCCTTACTAGAATCCAAGAACACTGCATGTGTTCAGTAGAATATACTGCTAATTTTAACTAATGGATTGCATTAAATGGTTAAGTAGCCTGGAAAGATTTTAGTCATATATATTGTCTCTATGGAAATATCTGTGAAGGATCATTTGTCTACTAATTGAGGCAAGTCACTGTGGTTCTGGGTATCTTCCAGTTGTCATAGCTGCCCTATATAAAACCTGGGGCCTGACTATGCTACTAGGACTGCCTGACTGTGAGCAGTGGTTGGTTTGTGTTTTGGAAATGTAACAAAGCATGTTCACTTCTCCTTTTCAGATGGCTCTATAGCCATTTGTGTGGCCTGACCTCAGTACAGGCTAAAATCTGCTATAGAAAACTACAGTCCTGTGTGAACTGAGCAGGGGCTGTACTCTGTTAACTTCAGTGGCAGCCAAGGAAGGCAGGTGAAACTTTTGTTCTCACATAGCATGTAGCCACTATTCCCTGGCCACACTGCTGTAATCAGCACTTGTATGTGCACATATACCCCGACCTGTGTAGTCTGTGGCTCTGAAGTGCCCCAGGTGCATCTCAGTCAAAATATGTTATTTCCATCTCTGCCTTACTGTGTGCCTTTGAGCACTGAAAAAAACAGTGTATGTAGTGGTCCTGCACAATATCATGATGTTTGAAAGATGGAAGATGTTGCTTTTTTCAGATGTTCCTTATCGCTACAAGGATAAATATTTTGCATTTGGGTATCTATATTTTGCATTATTTGGACTACCTTTTTTTTTCCTTAAAACAAATACTAATTCACGATAAAATTTTGAAGAAGTTGGCTTGTAAAGAATACTATAACATTTAAATTAAAAATAAATCTTGAGAATAGAATGCATGAACTCACATATTATATTGTCTGGGAGTCCATTAGCTGTCTGGCAGGAGATGATGTATCAAGTGTTGCTATCAAGTCTTGCATAGTTTTTGAAATCCGTTAATAGAAGAAGAAACAGATTACCATGTCCCAGCCTTCTGTTATATCATTTTTGCCAAGTAGAACAACATACGTTCCACTAGATAGAGTGGATCTCTCTCTGCTCTCCTTCATTTCGTTAAATCTCAGTATGACTGAGAGCACCAACATCTTTGAGCACTGTGAAGACCAAACTCCTGCTCTGCTGTGAACAGCAGACAGAGGGAGGTGAGATAGTAACTTGCTCCACTTGAGGGAGCAGAACCCCTCTGGGCACTGAACCCTGGGGTTTACATCTCCTTCCACTGAGGAAGGAGAGCCACAAGATTGATTTTATCTCTTTGTTGACTTCCATGTTAGTCCTTCAACACCACAAGACTGTAGATTGAATGACCCCATTGGTGCTTTGGATTAAATATGCTGAACAACATGCAGGCATAAAACCTAAGGATGTCAGACCACCTTCTGTCATCCTTTGAAGCCTAAATAGCCTTAAGTAAAATAGCCTTAGTAAATTAGGCACACTGCAGAGTTAGTCTTGCTTCTCTGCCGTTGTGTTAGTCATGTGATTTGCAGGCATGACAATAAAAACAATTTATTCTATTTCTTATCATATTCATGGAACCTCTTGGCTAATGAGTAAAGTATACATTAGGATTAAAGCCATTGTGCTTAGTCTACACTGTAGACAGCTAAGGCTTCACTAACATCTGAGAAGTACGTGAGTGGAACTTTACTGGGTCTCAGAACTCTAAGTTATAATAGAGCTAAGGCAGTCATTAAGGTTTACAAATGTATTTCTCTAGGCACCAAACACTGTCTACTACTTTGACGCATACAGCTTTCAAAAATGCTACACTACACTGGAGAGTATTTAATCCTCATCAGACTACACAGGGGCCAGGGATTTTTTATAATTAAACTTGTAAATTTGTCATTTGGTCTCACATTCACTTACTCCATTTGACAGTACTGGGTTATTTATGCATATCCCTTACTCAAGCAGAATTGGTGGGCAGGTGTTTTGCAGAGCTTTAACTTAGCCAGCTTCCAGATCCACATTAATCTCAGAACACAGTGAAGTTTACAGATCTTTTTGATTCCAAATGAGGCAGATTTCAAAGCTGGGGAGATGTTTCAGCTCATTTACTAAAGAAAGTGGATCAGACCCTCTGTAGGATTTCAGACCTTCTACTCCCATGACTGATTGATATGAAACTATGGTGCTTTTAGTCTTTAGCCTAAATTAAATTAAAAAAAAAAAAAGGCAATAAAAACTGGGAATGTAGTAATACTACAGCACACTGCAAACTTCAAAATGCTGTTATGAGAGACAGGTATTTTAATGTAAGGTACTTACAGATTTTAATGTAAATACTTTGTTTCTTTTCCTTCAGTAATGAACTGAATATGAAAAGTCACAAAATGCACTTGAAGTAGAAAACAGATTTTACTGAGTTACGTATAAAAACCCTGTAACAAGTGTTTCCTTGTGGAAGTTGTAAAGAAATTTTTATAGCCCTTTTCTTGGTTGGATATTCCCTGATTTGGTTAATATCACAAAAACATAACACTGTCTTGCCTCTGGCTCCTCTCCTTGTCACAGGTACTGTTCAGTCAAATGGACAGATTCCCCAAATGATTCGTCGTTCCAGTACAGAATTTCCAGACACTCAGCAGAAAGTGGATACATCCGAAGTACAGGTGAGTAGTTACTACAGTTAAATGTCGTCTGTGAACGAGTTCTACAAGTTTGTTTTCCTTTACCCACTATCTTCCCTTCAAAGTGCCAGTGAGAAGGATTTGGCTCCTGGGAAAAGTGGCTGCCCCTCCTCATGCTTTGCGCACTGCAGTGTGTGTGCCGTGCAGAACCAGGAGCCTCTGATGGGAGGCGAAGGCACAGCCACCCACTGCTTCTGTTCTTCAGAACAAGCACCCCTGAGTTCAGGCAGCAGGAATAGGAATATGCCTGCTGGGAAAGTCTCAAAGTGTCTGTGCTGCCAGAACCTTGGTGCTATGTTCTGTCTCTGCCAAAAAAAAAAGTCTTTCCTTAGAAATGCAAAGGATACAATAGTGTTTTCAGTAGGGAACACTGCACAGCTGAAGATGAGTGTGTAAGAATGGAGAAACTGTGAAGAACTAAGGGAAAACATTACATGTTTTCCTTAGGTTCTAAATGCATTTCCTGGTTAAGCTCCAAATTTTGTGTACTTGCACCGTATCTTGCTGTAAAAATATCATAGGGAATGTTATGAGAACCTCAAGAACATGATACAGAAAGAAAGTGTGCATTTGTTTGCAGTTCATAATTCAATCCCTCCATCATGCATGAAGTGTACAGGACAAATGAAATTAAATTCCTAGGATTTTTCTGTTACCGGCGTTACATGTTCTATGCTTCTTGTTTCTGTCTTTGAGTTCCTCCTGTTTCTCTTTTCTGAACCTCACTTCCTCTGGAGCAGATCACATTCTCAGAACTCAGCCAGTAGTTCCCTCCTCCTGTGTCTGATGTACTTCCGTGTTTGTAGGCAAGGAGTGAGGAAGAGGAGTCGTACATGTCATAATTAGCTCACGCCAGAATTAGTGCTGCTGACTGCAGGGATGCAGAGCACTTTTCTCTAGAAGCAGCAAACAAGCAGGAGGCACTAGAGATCTGCGTGCAGCCACTGGGCTTCGATCTCGTTGCAATTACAGACATGGTGGGATAGCTCCCGTGGCTGGAATGTTGTCATGAAGGGCCACATGCTGTTTAGGAGAGACGGACCAGGAAGTGGTGGAGTTGCCCTCAGTGTGAGGCAACACTTGGAATGTACTAAGAGCTCTGCCTTGGTGAGGATGGTGAGCAAGTTGAGAGCTTATGGCTTGGGATAAAAGGACAGATTAGTAAGGGTGACACCGGTGTGGGTGTTTGCTACAGGCCACCTGATCAGAAGGAGGAAGTGGATGAGACCTTCTTACAGGCAGCTGCAAGCAGCCCCACAGTCACAGGCCCTGGTTCTTTGAGGGCTTTAACTACCCTGACATCTGCTGGAGAAGCAAAACAGTGAAGCACAAACAGCACAGGAGGTTCCTGGAAAGCACTGATGACAACTTCCTTGTTGGACATGTGAAGGTTGAGGCAGCCTTGGCTGCAGAGGTTGTAGAGTTCAGTATTGAAGGCAAGGACAGAAAGCAAGATTTCAACCAAGGACTCCAGGAGAGCTAACTTTGGCATCTTTAGGGATCTTCTTGGAAGATCCCATGAGAGAAGGCCCTGAAGGGAAGAAGGATCCAAGAGAAGTAGTTGAAATGGAGGGATCATTTCCTCCAGGCTCAAGGACAATGCAACCCAAAGATACCTCTTGATGTTAGTCTTACTAACTGCAATTACTTGAAATTTTAAAAGTACTCATCTTCTGAGAACAGCACTCAAAGAAGCACTGTGAATACTGTCAACAGGGAGGTTTCCACTCTCAAATCTCTGCAGGAAGCTCCAGGAAGAAAATAAAATACTATTTTCACGTTTCAGGCAAAATTTACTTCATTTCCCTGTCTACTACACTCTTCCCATGTATTTTCACATCTTTTTATGTTCTTAGGCAGTGGCATTAGTTTACATATTCACTGACTGTGTCTGTCATTTTATTTTTCTGCTTATTAAAGGCTGAAACAAATAATGCCAGTGCACCTGGCCTTTCACAGCCATTGCTGAGGCCAAAGAACGTCCAGAGTAAGAGGACCTCACTGCAGCCTCCTCCTCCACCTGAAAGGCGTTCATCTGCTATTTCTGCTTCACCAGTTCTACCCTCCAAAGTGAAACGAGACAGCGGCATTTTCCTAACAGACCCACAGAGCTTTCCAGCACCACCCCCTACCTTGCAGATTGATTTTCCTCCACCACCACCATCTGATTTCTGTGAACCACCTCCTGATTTTGTGCCTCCACCACCACCAGTCTCCAGCAGCAGTAATGGAGATGTGCCATTACCCCCTCCACCTTCAGCCGTCTCCAGTAAGCCGCCACCACTTCCAGTGAAGAAACCTGTGCCACTTCCACCAAAGAGGCTGGCAAACACAGGACAAGATGAGGAGCCACAGTCATCAGGGCCACCTCTGATTGCAGCAGGGGGCAAGCAAGCAGATTTCATGTCTGACCTAATGAAAGCTCTTGAGAAGAAAAGGGGCAACAGCTCCTGAACTCTGGGAGTGGGTAGACTTTAAGACATGGCTGGTTTTGTGTTGCATCATGGAAGGTCATGATGGATCAGGCTTCTCCAAGAGGAATTCTTCTTCAGAGTTCCTCTTGGAGGGTCTCAAGAAGGTGGGGCACCCTTTGTCCCCCACTTTGTTCCTGTAACCTGCTCTTTCCCCCTGCACCTCACCCTCTCCTGCTCTTAACTCCCATTCCAGCACCAGGCCAAGGTAAGAATTAGCTGGAGAGTCTTGCTTCCCTCCACAAGGACAGCCAGGGATGGTGAAGCAGCACTCTGGAGCCAGCCATTTCAGAAAGTGAAATGCATCAGCTGCGGCTGCCTTTTTAGTAGAACTGGAGTTGAAGGAAAAATACAATGGCCTCATGCAAATTTTGAGAAGTGGGAAGGAAGATGCCTTTTCACAGAATTGCCTTTAGAAGTTCTTTATCAGAAAACTCCTGACTATGGGGAGCTTTCTTCCAATTAAAAAATGCTTTAATTTTTTTTCTTTTAAGTAGTCTGCTTTAAAAATGAAAACCTCATCTAGATTATTGTGAGATGCAAGTCAGGGCCACAACCATTTCCAGACAGTGTCACCCCAAATGTTATATACTCCTGTTTCTATATGCAACTCAGTCATACCTGTCAGAATTCACAGCTGCTGCTTGGAAATCTCATTTATTTGGTTACCTTAGACAAAGAAAAAAAAAATATTTTGAAATCATGTATGCTTCCATGGTAAGCAGGGATTTTTTGTCTTTTGGTTAACATTTGTCTTCAAATTGTACCTAGAAATGATCTGTCTTGTGAAAGGCTTTGTAATTATCTTGTACCTGATAGGAATGTCCTCCTCCTACATTTTTTTTTTTCATTTGTTCTCCCCATTTCATTCCCTGTTGTTCATTTAGGAAGCATTCATTGTTAGTTCTTTAATAAAAATAGCTTCTATTTTATATCTGTACAAAATGTCACATTTAATGAACAGGCATTTTACTGGCAATTGGAACTTCAAATATTTTAAAGAATTTTTACCTATATGTTCTAGGCTTTTTTTTAATTTATTCTGGTCTTGCCTCTTCTCATGCACACTTGACCTTTAAAGGTATCATCAACAATATATTTCTGTATTTTGAATTATAAAAAAGCATAAAAAGCAAAGTGTGTGGTCTAAATAAATAAATACAGTGGGTGAGCATGCAGTGTTTGTCAAAATGGATTCCTGGATCCAGAAGTGGTGGTGGAGGCAAGAGAATGACAAGCTGGTGGCAGTGCCAGAGCCTGTGCTTTGGGTCATCTCTAGTCTTTTTTGTGGCTTAAGGTTGGTTTGTCAATACTCACATACCTGCATAACAAGCTTTGCAGAAATAATAAAGCTGTAACCATGTCTTCATAGAGAACCTTTCCCTTTGAAATGACTTCTTTTTAAAAATTTTATTTTGTTTTGTTTTATTTTATTTGAAGCTGAAAACAATGTTTGGAACCACGTGCATGTCTTCCTAAAATGATTTTGCTTTGAACACCGTGTTAAGCTGACACAGAGAGAGTCCACCCAGCTCTTACTGGTCTTTGAGCTCCCTTGCTTTCAGCTGAACTGAGCAAAAAGCCCTCACCAAGAGAACTATGCCCACCACTAACCAAAGTGTCACCTGGAAGTCTTGAACTGACATGCTGGGACATTCAAAAGGTACCTCTGCACCTTCAAACTGCCAAACTGAGAACTGCTCTCAAGACCAGTGCAAGGCTCATACGTTTAACACACAAAGCCTCAGTTCAAAGTGCAGGGGGAAGAATACCAAAATACCAACTAGCTAAAAGTAAGAGGGTTAAAACTAGGAGTTTATTAAAAAAAAAAAAAANAAAAAAAAAAAAAAAAAGAAAGGATTACTGTTTCCCAATCCCTTTCCATATATAACTGAAGAAAGCATTATGCAGAGTCATTGAAGAGCTTGGTGTCATTTTCTGACAAGGTATTAGGAGTGCACATTTTTGACATACTTAGGTGACAACAGCTGTCTGCTAGTCAACTATTTTTAAATCAAATGAATTTTATGAAATATACACCCAGCATCAAAATAAAGCAGAACATGTCCTTAGAAAAATGTTGCACAATAAGGTCACAAAGCACTGGAACTTTTATATGGCTTTTCTAGCATTCCCTTTTCTCAAAAGAACTCTCAGTGCCTCCCACCCTATTTCCTCCCTTCTCTTTTGTTACAACACACTAAAATTAATTTTATACATTTTATGTCTGCAGTCAATCATAATTCATGCACTTAATCTTACACAAAAGAAGTTGAACTTTCTTCAAAACAAAACAAAAAAAAATCAAAGCCTACAGAAAACTCCAGAAATCAAGTAAAATGCTGTGATGATTAGACCTCTAGCAACTCTTTTGTGTATGTACATGGTTACACTGAATTTCTAAAATGTAAGATTTAAACTCCATTCAAAGAACAAAGCTGCCTCCTATTGATACACGATTATCTGGCTTGATCAGGTACCAAAATACGCTGGAAAATACAAAACGATGTTCCAGTGCTGTAATTCAAAGTGTATAAAAAGAAATTAATCCTTCCACCTCTACCTAACCTATTGCCATATAAACGGTCTGTACATCACTAGAGCTTACAGTTTTTTAGCCTGCAAAGATCTCAAATTGCAGCATGTTCTTTTTAACCTTTCTTCATTCCTGAAACGGAAGCAGTCTCGGCAGCTGTTGTCTCCTTTGGGCTCTTGTATGACTGATATGGAAGAAGGACCTACATCAAGCAATCACTTTTCCATTGGTCCTTAGCATTAGAAAGGTTAGAGTTATGTGGAAAAGTCCTTAGGTGGGGGATCAGCACTGCTGCCCCTTTGCAACTGTCCTCTAATAGAGAAAGAGGATGAGAGCACAAATACCTGCTTGATTATCAGCCTCCCTATTGTTATTCCCCATCTGTTCCAGGATCACTGCTCTGTTTATGTAACATGAAAGATGAGGCAGCTTCAGAACTGCAGGTGGAAGCCAAGGATTTTCAGGGAATAGATCATGAAACATGGTATTAATGTTTACACTGTCATAACAAACCATAATGATCAAGATCTAGATGCAGAAACGTGGTACAAAATGCTGAGCACTATGTGGGCTCATCTCTCAACTTCTACAAAACATAGTTAAAAGGTAGTTTTGAGATAACCATATGCTTTATGTTTTTCATGCACTATTTGCTGGGCACTTCGAGAGTGGAAAGGTAGAAACTTGAATGGATTGTGGCAAAACTGCAGGACAGAACTATTATTTATGGACAGTCTCACAGTAACTGGGAAACGTATTCTGTTTGAGAGAAACATGCAGAACACGAGATTTAGTACCATTAAGTCTTTAGAATTCTCATGCTCTTGTAGAACAGGCTCAGGCAGTCTGATCCCCTTTAAAAGTCACTACTGACTATTATGAAATCAGAATCATAGTTCCTAAAACCAGATGATGTAAAACCAGCGGAAAGAACATGGAGATTCACCTTCACATAAACCAAGAAGACATGACCAAGTCCATGAACAAATTCCTGGAGAGGAAAAAGAGCTGACCTACTCTCTGCAGTCAGAGGAGTATGTGAAACCAATTTTCAGGGCTTGCTTCGTTCTTTCAGATGTTTTTTAAGAACCTGGAAAAAGTGTCACAGGGGGCACAGGTAGCAGAACATACCTCTGTAAAACAGCTCCTCCTTGAGCTGTTCTGGTTTCACCTTGTGATGCTGGAAGCTTTCTTTACCTGTAACTATGGATGAAGCAGAGGCTCACTTGCCACTAGGAGGATTTAAAATGTATTAAACACTTTGAAGAAAAAAGGAGTATAGAAATGCTTTGTATTTATGCAGTTATTCCACAAGGTAAAGACGTACAGGCAGCCGTGTTTGGCCCACACACAACGAAAACTTCCCAGGTGCTTGGGTAAACATAAATTGGAGTTCTTGCCTTTCACCCAGTTGGAAACCAGGGCCCAAGCTGCAGTGCTGCTGCATTTACCCTGCAGGCACAAACATGTTCTCTACATCATCACTTATTTGAGTGCCACCCACTCCTCCGCAGGTGGTAATGCTGATGTTCCTGCATCTCCTCACAACACCATTTTGCTTGGAATTGTCCCAGAAGAGACATCAATGCCAGGGTTCCAGCAGGCCAGAACACGGCCCAGGGCTGAGGGGCTTCCACAGGCCCCCAGCAGCCCACACCTCTGGCCTGGAGGCAGTGCCAGCTCCGACACCAATCCCAGTGATGGCAGGAGGGCACCCACTGCCTGCACAAGGAATGCTAACCCAGGCTGCACTTGTGTATGTCTGATGCTTAAACTTCAGACTGGATTTTCAGAAAACTATATTTAAATACCTGTATTGTGCCCCCCATTATGATACTACTATTTACATTTCAACAACTGCATTGTATTTCAACAGCTGTATATCTGAGGGGAAACTGTCCTGAATAATTGTGTTGATTATAGTTAAGAAGTACAGGTATTCAAATATTCTTTTAGTCCCTGAAAGATTTGTAATAATACACTTTTCCCCCACATTTTTAGAAATAGATTTGTGAAATTTTAATTATACTACTTAATAGCCTCTATTTCAAAATCACTGGCACTCAAAAAATTTGGAGATCCTAAAACAATCAATTTTGGTTTTGGGAACAGACAAGGTAAGATCAAGAAGTAACAAATCCCTCAAATAAGAGATCTTTTCCTGTAACTTTTCTAGCATAATGTTAGACCTGATTCCTGATGTATTAACTTTGGCTTAATTATACACTTAAAGTTTTGTGGAACTAGAGTCTCAAACAAGAATAAATAACAAGACCTAGGACTCAAAGCCTAGCCTCTCTTACTCAGAGGACTTCTATGTAACAGCTTCAGTAGAACTTTAAATACTTTCCCTGCAAGGTTTCTGTTAGTCCCTTCCAGCACAGGGTGGCTGGATACAAAAGGTATATTGACCTGACTACATACGTAGTGCATGCTTCCGAGACAGTCCTTTTCCATGTCCAAACTGAATTTTTCCTGAGACTTCATATCTAAGCACCAATCACCTTTCTACTACTATCAAATAGATACTTTCAAAGAGCAGTGGTCCAGGCTTGATAGGCACCTGACACCAGCCAAGACACCAAAACTTATTCTGAAGTAAGTCACTCCCAAGACAGAACTTTTTAAAACTGAATTTAATTATTTAACTGAATTTCCTTTAAATCTCTTGTCAGTTGATTGGGACAACACATAATCAGGATGAGAAAAGGCGTCAAGGTCTAAGATGATCCTCTGTGCCAGGTCTGCAAGACTTAAGAACATTTATGTCTGCAGAATACAACTGTATTTGACCAGTGTGTCAAGACCAGTGTGGCAGGAGGAAAATTCATGCAGAAATACTGCACTATTAAAACTAGCTTAGATGGATTTTAAATTGATCAGTCACTAAAAGCTGGTCAGCCATGAATTTTGAGAGGTTAAGTGTGACAGTTCAGCAGAACTTAAATATTGGGACTCAAAGTAATGCACAGCTGAATGTGAAAGGCAGAGTTGTCAATGCCAATATAATTTGCTGATGCAACCATACATAGTGATGCATTTCTCTAATCTTAAAGATTATAAATTGGTCAAGAACAGTAGCAGATTCCAGTCCACAAGGTCTAAGGGAGAGAAGTTCCTGTGGCTTGATCCATTAGCCCTATTTGAAGGCTTGAGCTTTGACCTTGATCGTTCTTCTTGCTTGCTGGAATTTCCCTCAGGACGAACAGCTGACCTTCAGGTGCTTGGCCCAGGCTGGGGGGCGCAGGGAGTACCCTGCTCTCTCTGCAGCCTCCTGCCTCTGAAAGGGGTGTTGTACAACCTGCTCTAGGAGCTGAACCTGGAAGCAATTAAAAATGGGTAAGTGTTTATACAAAATGTTTTCTGGTAAACAAGGAAAGTTTTTTCCACTTTGCCTTATGCACCCTCCTGGCTCCAGAAACTATCATATGAATTGCTTCCTATTTTTAGTATTACTATTAATAGAGTCGCTACTATTTATGTTGTAATTAATACTATTAATAATTTTGTAAATATTTCAAATAGCAGTTGGTGTTATATGGTACCATGTTTGTCAAAATGTAGTACAGTTTAAAGTGTGAATGTAAAAATTGTTTCATTAGCCATTATGCCAATTATTATTAAATCTGTCAAGAAAAAAAAAGATAATTTTACCTCTGAGAAATCATTCAAATTAGCTTTTTGCACTGCTGATTCTGCCATCCAATTCCTAAGTATGTATCTAGGATTAACAGCTGAAATCAAGAGTCAATCACGTTAAATTTAGTCAGACATATTCAACAAAAGGAAAACAGTCATTGAAACAAGTCACTGAAATCTTCACGAAGATTTAAATTTGCAGATCAAGAAAAAAATGCATAAAAAGGAAAAAGAATTAATCAATCTACTTAAATTCTATGAGTTGCAAGAAGGGTTTTTTAAACTTGCACTATCAGTAGTGCCGAAGTGCCAAACAGAAATTAGAGTAGCACAGAACAGGACACTGATAAGGAAGGATTTCCTGTTAGGAACACCAGCAGGTTTTTCAAGTGTGATGAGTTCACCATGGCCTAGGTT